>NQIM01000237.1:0-62102 GCA_003426235.1 Xylaria polymorpha
TTTAATAGAATATTTATTATAATTTAAAAGTTAAAATTATAAATTTTATTTAATAAATATAAATTAATTAACTTTTTATAAAAGGTTTTCTATAAAAATAGTTTTTTATTTTTTATTTATATTTATATATTAAATATTATTTATAAAAATAGCCAATATAAAAATTTTTATTAGTTTAAANTTAATACTATTTTTAATAAAAACAAGCTTAAGTTATATATTATTTTTTTATTTATATAAATTAGGTTTATTTTATTTATTTATAATAAAATATAAAAGTTTTTAAAATAAAAATAGCAGTTTTAATATTAATCTAAAAAATACTAATAAATTAAAAGTAAACAGAATTTTAGCTGTTATAAATACTACGCTTAGGTTTAAAACAGTAAAAAAAACTAAAAATAAATAGTAGTTTTATAACTAAGCATATAATAATAATTAAACAAATAAAACAAAAAATAAAAAGTTAATTAAAACAAAATAAGTTTTTTAAATAAAATTAGTTACTTTTAAGAAATAAACTAACCTTTAAAATCTCACGGTCTTTTTAATCGTCCTTTTTTCCTTATATATTTAAATTCAAAATATTCTTAATAATTATATTAAAAGTCTCCTAGCTAATTTTATTGCTAAAATTAAACTATATTTCTATTCCTATAAACAAATTAGTTTTAACTAGTTATAACTTACTAGCCATAATAATAATCTTACTATATATTCTAAAAATAAAAATAGTAAATATTATAAATATTACTATATTATATTCTATAAAAAAATCTAGCTAAATAATTAAAACCGGAATAAATAGTTGCTAAAAGTTAAAAACGTTTAAAACAATTGCTAGCTACTATATAGTAGCCTATATACTATAAAACAAAAATCTCTATAATTAAAACAAATCTTTTTTACTATTTAAAAAGTAAATCTAGTAATAAAGCGTAAAAACCTATCTAAATCTAAAAACTAAACTAAAGCTAACTAAAATCGAAAAAACAAAAAAACAGTATATTATACATCTGCCTATAAGTTTGTTAGGTAGTGGCGTGGCCCCACTTCTACAGAGGTCAGGTGACCTTATAAATGCCTATTTTTACATTACCTAGAATTACCGCTTTGTTTTCTCCCCGGCTGTCTTCAAGATCTCTCAGCTCGGTCTGGCTTCCTTATATAGATTTATATTAACTAGCTAGCTAGTCAAAATCTCGAAAATATCCCGTAGCTACGACGCCTATACTACGTAACCCTTTCTATGTTTTATAGAGTGAAGATATAAAACCTTCCTAGTACTAGGATTGAGTTGTCTTTATAGCAATGGATAGCTAGGTATTGTTAACTTTGTTTTGTAAATATAAAGGGGCCCGCTTAACAACATTACCTAGGAGTAACATATCTGGCCACAATGCCGTAGTGGTCAGCAAGTCTCCTAGTTTTAAAAGAGCTGCATAATAGGAGCTCTGTATAACTCTAGGTTATATTGCCAACCATAACTCCCTAGGAAGAAAACTATGATTATAACAGTATTTATACCTGTTTAGTAGAACAAATTATGAAATGTTTATACTATTAAAGGGCAAATTATAATTTTCTGGCTTATTCCAGGGCTTTAACCAACCTTTAATTGTTGCTTATTTGCCTTCGCTACTACTGGCTGATGTACTTTATAGTGGCTATCGCACTGGTGAACACAGGTATAGTTGTAGTGAGGTCAGGTGACCTATGAAAGTGGGACAACCTTACCACCGATGGATACGTAACACACTGCTCCCTCCTAGTTATCACATCGTTAGCTTCAGAAAAGTCATCAGATTCAGATAGGTCTCTGCGCATTACGCCAGATTTACTCAGTCAGTAGTAAAAGAGACTTGCTCTGAACATAGAGATCCTTCCACTCGCAGTGCACGCCACTATAATAGTGACCAACACACTAGCGAACGCAAAGATCTATTATCAGGAACAAGTCTCTTTTACTATGAAATAAAAATCTAGCTTTGAGTACAGAGACCTAACTGATTCCTAGACGTAGAGAGAAGAAGCTGATGAATAGATCTGAATGTGTACAGGAGGCCTCACTAGAAGTAGACCAAAGGTTATCTCTATGCTCCATGGTAGGATACGGCTCCGAGGTTGCTTCCGGCCAGCATTGTTCTTCTGGCCAACGCCTTTCCTTTGTATAGTACTCGGTAGCAGGTAGCAACACGTTGAGTAGAGAGACAGACACGACTCGATCCCTCAATCACCGGACTAGGCTTAGACTCACAGATTCCCAGGTGCGTAAGCGTTTGCGTACATTGGGTTATCCCGCAACGCAGTAGGCCTCTTGGTCTCGGGCCTTTGGGTGCTTGCTGGGTTAAGGGCCTCCATTTTCCCAAACACTGTCGACAGAAGGGGTGGAAGGCGGCAAAGGCCCTTCCTGTGCATTGTACCTAGGTATCTAGGTAGCTTCCACAGTTAAAATTGTGGTAAATTTTCACGTTTGGGGGCTGTCGCTGCAAATCACCGTCTCGTCAGCCTGTGTACGAGATGTCCGCCGTCATTTCTGGTCTGGGTCTGGGTCTGGGTCTGGGCTGTGCTCAAGCTCGTTTTCGATGGGCTGCTTGCGCTTGCGACCTCGGTTTCGGACAGGCGCCGGTAGCTCCAGTAACACGGCTTGGTATGTGACCTCGTACGAATGCAAGGATAGAATGCCATACCTGTCGAGACAACGTCTCGCTGATTGTAGATGACCGACATGGGCGATTGCGTTCGACGCGCTTCGTAGCTGGTTGTTCTTGGAGACGACGGCGAGTGCGGGCCATGGCGATGAGAATGAAGGGATGGTGAGGTGCTGGTTAATGTAACTCCATATGTATCCCGGTTAATAGAAATACCCCGTAAGTGGTCGGACTCTGCTACATCTACGACGCCCAGCGATCAGAAGCCGATGGAGAAGGGCGCGCCGTATCGAGACCAGCGTTATGAGACATTGCTTGAGGTTAAGGGTAGCTTATGACCGAGGCTCCCTCAGACTTGTCTGATGCGTAAAGCCCAGCAGGGTCTTCTGTAGACGAAAGCGAAGGATGATTTACTGATGTTTCTCCGGCGTCAGAAATGCTTCAAGATTTCTATGCATACAGAAACAACACTTTGAAAAACAAAAATCCGACTTTTGCTAGCTTAGTCGACATCATGGACTCCGTGAACAAGGGACAAGCGACTATAGTAGAAAAGTCACGATACAAACAAAACGTGGTCGCACGATTCCTCAACAACCAAATGCCCGTCGCACTCCCAAGAGGATGTTATCCCAGGCCATCCATTTCATCCTAGATTGACCATGGGGATAGCTACACTCACGGTTGCCCGTCAACTGCTGTCCAAGGTCCCCGAGCACTTCAATATACGAGGCATGGACACTACGGTCAGATTCACCTAAATAAGTACAGTCACCTCAACTCCACAACACTTACACAGTAGCACTAAACACAACGTACTTAACTAGCGCATCTAACGACTCACAGCGGTAGTACCGAAAGTAATCTTTGGAGCACTGCATTCTTCCCATAGTCTTAGTCATCGTTACCGCTATAGCCAAGAATCAGCCCCCCCAAAATATAGGGGTAAAACAAGTAGCGATGGACGCAGGTTGTATGTCGAATAAAAAAGAAATGCAAGCCGTCTTTAGATATTGTGCAGTTGACAATCACGATATGTAGCGTCCGTCATAGAGATTAAACGTTGATTCATCGCTATTTCGTAGCCCGACAATCTAACTCGAGCATTAGCTATTAGTAAGGATGAATCACTTATCCCGGGAATCGTGATAACAAGAAGGGGAGTAGAGCCGTGAACCGAACATTTGAAGCTGACATTACTCTTTGCTCTCGTTATATTGGTCTGTATTCCTTAGGTATTTGAGCTTAGGAAAGTACCGAAGCATGAGCGTTGCGTCAGAGCGCATCTAGGTTTGGGAAGCGAGGGATGCTTGTGGGAATCTAATAGTCTCCCTCTTCTGGCGTAGGCGGGCTCCAATAGCAACAACCTGGCTCGGTAATCTTCACCTTATCTTGTTTACCTAAATGTTGCTGTAATACTCCGAGATCGATAGACCACCCCTCCCATTTTCGACAGCCGTGGAACTTATACAGGTGTTGCCACAGGTGGTCCTTGCGGGAAAAGGTCCGATCTGTGACGGGCCGCTTGCCGCACGACTCAAACTCGTGCGACTGGAAATGATCTTCAGTAGGCGATGGGTGGCCGCAGAAGGCACACTCGGGCTGGGCCTGGCCCACCCGCCAGACGCAGTTCGACTGCGAGGTCGGTAGAGGATTGGCGCAAACCCACCTACTACTGCCTTTATGATGAACAGAAGCCACGTGACGACGCAGGTCGGAGTTCTTCTTGAATCTGCGCATACAGACACTGCATGAAAACGCGCCAGCTGCGGAGCGCTTCATGCCAGTGTCGCTGTGGCTCTCTGCGCTGCGCGCCGAGCAGATGGAGCGGGTATCGGACGAGCCGAATGAGTAAAAGGAAGCTGTCGAGTTGGAGGTCTGGGCGGATGAGGAAAGGTTGGCCATAGGTTGGTTTATACGTGTCGAATGGTGAGAGCTCTGCAATTCAGTCCCCCAAGGGATATCAAGGTCCTGAGCCATGCCTAAGCTTTGGTAAAGGGCATCTTCAATAGCCGTTGCCGAAGCCGGTTCGTCCTCGGGGGTGAATGCCGCCAGCGTTCTAAAGGGGACATATTCGAGAGCAGGGGGGTGGGCATAGGGGAACCCTGGCGATATATCTTCCTAGACTTGGCCTTGGCGGAAGACATTCGGTTCCGGCGTCTAGCATTGGTGAACCAGTCGATCACCTGTGTCCTAGTAAGACCTGATTGCTCGACAAGATATGTCTTCTCTTCCTCGGATGGGTAGGGGCTATCAAGGTGGGTCGAAAACCAATCCCTCAGAGGCTGCGTCTTCCGAACGGATCTCGAATGGGATCTCTTACTCGGGGCCGGATTAGGGACAGCTAACAAAGTCTCCGGGCCACGGAGAGAAGCGACTTCGACATCGGGTATGCCATGCAAGCGGCCAATGACTGGCTGTGAGGTCTCGAAATCACAAGCCGGTCGTTTCCCTTGCCCAGCCAGACTGCAATCTTGGAAAAGGGCTACGCAGCTGGAGCAGGATCTGACGGGGTTGGGGTTGTGTGAAGTGGTCTGGAGAACATAGCACGCGAGGCGCTGGCGACGGCAATGAGAACATGGCACCAACGGCTGCTCTACGGCGTTCTCGAATGCCAATTTCTCTACATCGAAGATAGGAGAATCATCTCCCAGCCCTTGTCCGAACCAATCGCCGGAAGGCTGCAGTGCAAAGTCGAGCGCCGGTAGATCGGGTAGATCGGGTAGTTCGGAGTTCAGTTTGGAGAAAAAATCCCACCCGGCGTTCGGCGGGTCTAATAACCTCAACAGGGCGGGATCTATTGTCTGTTCCGAGGCTGTCAATCCCCCATCACCTTGCATAGCCATCGCAGGAGTGTTGAAGAATAGATCCAGTCTCAACGATTGTGAGCCCCAAACTGGACTACTATCCGGTACCTACTTGAGCACTCATGGATAAGTGTGAGTGATGATCGGAACCTTGTCGCTTAGGCGGAGTGTGCACAAAGTTGGAAACAACTGTGCGTGAGAACCCCTTCATGTCGTTTCGCCCCTTTCCTCCACGAGCTGTCACTTCCTTTCAGAATCCATTCGACATTTCACTTCCTGCCTGACATACATACCTACTACACTATACCGGTAGGTACTGCATACTTTCGGCCCCACTTTCTGTTCACAGAGGGCGGCTAGGTGGGGGGATCTAACCTTAGATAGGTCTCCCCTTATCTGCTCCCCTTTATTAACCACAATACCTCGTCGCAATAGTTGACAAAGTGTCTGCAACGCACGTTACGGAATCTATGTAGATAAACTCTTCCTTTGCATGCAAGCCTTCGCCCCGGGGTCCCCAGATCAAGGTTGCGATACCCTCTGCAGACAATAGTGCAGAGTCTGCCCAGAACGCCTCTCCACGTAATCCAGGCTCTTCCCCGAGACTCTGGCGTACCGCGTCTACCGTAGTCAAGACGAAAGGATCATCTGTTGGAACCGAGAAGGGAGGGCGGCTGAATGTAGTTCGGATGTCAAATCTGAAGCCCGGAACAGTGTCCTGCAGCTTCTCGAGTATGCTCCGAACCTCTTGCTCGACCACCTCCGGGGTTTCGCCAGTAATGGTGCGTCGTTCTATCGAAACCGAACAGAAGGCTGGGTATGATGATACCTCTTCACCGCCTTTGATGATCGAGGCATGAATACTGGGGGGGCCGACTGGCGAGTTGGGTGCTCGTTCTTTAAGTTCTCCAGCGTACTTGTCAAGTTCCACCAGGAAGTATCCGGCTTTGACGATAGCATCAATTCCAAGGTCTGGGCGTGAGCCGTGAGCTGCGAGTCCAAATATGTCTACTTCGAGCCATACGAACCCTTTATGGGCGTGAATGATTTCAAGATTAGTTGGCTCAGAAACGATGGCTGCATCTGCTCGCCAACCTGCTCGCAAAATGTCCTCTGTGCCCTTACTTTCTGCCTCTTCATCGGCCACTCCAGCGAAGATTACGTCTCCCGAGAGTCCAAGGCCCTTGACGCTCGCCAACGCGACAAGCGCTGCTGCTACGCCACTCTTCATATCGGCAGCGCCACGACCATATAACTTGCCATCTTCTATGTGCCCACTCAGCGGATCGCCATCGTAACCGCTCAGCGTAACCGTATCGATATGCCCGTTGAACATGAGACTCTTGCCGCCCCCTTTGCCTCGTACCACTCCTATAACCGAAGGGCGACCTTTGGTTGGTTCGATCCAATGACTTTCGATATCGCGATGCTCGAGCCAAGCCTTGATGTATCGAGCAATTGCGGTCTCACCACCGCCTGGCACCGGGACCAAAGTGGAATTCACGGAGTCAATCTGGATTAAAGTCTGAGCCAGGGTAACAGCGTCGTCGGCATCAACGCTTAAGGGTTCTAGATAGTCTCGAGCGCCTTCGGTACTTAGTAGGAGGACCGAGGAATTTGAGTTCAGTCCTAGAGCAGTTCTTTCCGACTCACTTAGGCGGCGGAGAGCTGCCAGGGTGGCAGCCCCGCAGGGCGCTGAAGAAATACCGTGCTTTCTGAGGTAGACGGACGCTTGATGAGCTTCGTAATCAGATACGCTCAGACTTGCATCCACACCGTCTCGGAGTATTGGCCAGGCAATCGATGAAATAGTGCCACAGTCGAGACCTGCCATGATCGTAGCACTCGTATGCTCGACCACCACCTCCCCTTTACGCAAGCTTTTGTAGAAGCATGCTGCCGTGTCTGGCTCGACCGTCAGGACGGTCGTAGGCCTTTCCTTTCCCTTGTAGTGCGAAACGACTGCCTGAGCGAAAGAGCCCACCCCAACTGGTGCTATCACTAGGTCGATGTGCTCTGCTCCTATCTGCTCGTCAAGCTCGGCCGTCATGGTTGCATATCCGTCCACAATCCACTATATTCGCGTTGATCAGAATCTACCGTGATTAACAAGTGACGAGCAGTATCAAAAGAGTTGAGAGCAACAAACCTTAGGGATATCCTTGTAAGTTCCAAAGGCGAAATCTTGAATCAATATTCCTCTCCTCATCTCGGCACTCTTCTGCGCCTCTAGGACGGCAGTATCGTAGTCGCCACTTGATACTACGACTTCAGCAGCTTCAGAGCGGATGAGCTTAATCGTGTTCGGGTGTATGCCCGCCGGAACCCATATCCTAGTGGGGATGGACAGGATGGCACCCATACGAGCCACTGCACGGCCATGGTTGCCATCTGTAGCAGCATGTAGGCTGATCGGGCGACTGGCCACTGCTTGCTTCAGTGCCTCAAGTTCTGTGCTCAAGGGGAGATTGAATTCCTGTGCGATGGCCCGAAAAGTACCCCATGAAGCGCCCAAGATCTTGAAAGACGGCAGTCCAAGTCTCGTGCTCTCATCCTTTAAGCGGACGGTGCGCAATCCGAGTTCCTTAGCAACATCGTCTAAGTCGATTAGAGGCGTGCGGTTAAACCCTGGTAACTGTCGGTGAAAACAAGCAGCTAATTCTACTGATGAGTCGGATTTGTCTACCCGCGGTTGGGCATTTGCATTGAATAGTACTGGGCGGCGTTTGTTGCTCATGGTGCGACTAGCTCATGGAATCGTAGCAAGATGTTAGGGGCAGGGGAGGAAGATCTCAGAGCAAGGCGTATTATATGACTACAGATGTGTACACACCCGAGGAGAATGTTGATATTAATATTTAAGCTCGGCGCCGTTTCTCGGATCTCTAATATCCAAGGCGCCCTCTGAAAACAGCAGATTAGTGTAGCAAAACCACATTTTGCCCACAGTGACTCATGGGGTAAAGGAGTCTTTGGTGATGAGGCGAAAAATGGGGCTGTAGTTAGAGGGCTCACCGGATAAGTCAGCAGTGCATCCGGCAGCAGTACTCTGAAACCCGCATTCAAGAGGTATGTTAAAGAGTAGCTTGAGAAGAAACTTAATAAGGTTATATTATAAGATCCTGGGACATATCTAAGTTGTTATAAGCCTATATAAATATCATCTCTAGTAGACCGCCTCGAATCCTCATTATAAGATCGAAGCAGTCACCACAAACTCTACTTCAAGCCCATGACGCCTATCTGTATCCACATCTCTCTGCTAGCACGGAGCAGACACGATGCAGAAGCCCATAGCTCGCATGCCCCTACAGTTGAGGCGGCTATCAACAGTTTCAAAGCCCTCGTTCGGGCTCAAGATTAATGCTGACCGGCTGAACGAGACGCTCCACCACACCTGCCAATGGGGTGCTGCTCACCGATATGGCGAGTGCGTTCCGATCTTCTGAAATTTGTTAACCTCATCACTTACTACATTTTTCAGGGGCCCGACGCAAACAGACATGACGCGGCTAGCGCTCTCGGACGACGACGCTCGCGTTCGGTGATGGTTCGCCGACGAGACCCAGAACCTCGGCTGCGAGCTCAAGCTGGACCGGATGGGCAACATGTTTGCCAGGCGAGCCGGCCGGCTGAACTCAAGGGCTCCTATGACGGGTATGGGCAGCCACTTGGACAAGCAACCGAGAGGAGGCCGCTATGATGGTATCCTCGGGGTTATAGCGGCCTTCGAGGTCCTGCGGACGCTCCACGAGAACGGCTTCCGGACCGAGCACGACATTGGTGCCATCAACTGGACGAAGTTAGCATCACCCCTCCCTCCGTAGCAGTCCGGCTTTGCAAACGAAACATTCGGCCGTGTTTCAGCGAAGAGGGCGCGAGGTTCCCCAAGTCCATGGTCTCGTCCGGCGTGTGGGCGGGAAACATCCCTCTCGAGAAGGCATGGGGTCTGGCCGATATCTTCGACCCGACCGCCACGATGAGGTCGGAGCTCGAGCGACACGGGCTAATCGGCGACTTAGCTTGCTCGAGCGACGCGGCCACGGGCTTCCCGCTCGGCGCCCACTTCGAACTGCACATCGAACAGGGGCCGGTGCTCGAAGAGACGGGCAAGAGGATCGGCGTCGTCCAGGGGGCGCAGGGGTATCGGTGGTACACGGTTACCGTCACCGGCCGCGACGCGCACACGGGCACGACGCCGCTCCGCTCGCGTGAGGATCCCCTCCTCGCTGCCGCCAAGATGGTCGCTTCGTCGAACGCGATCGCGAAGAGGCTGGGGGCCCTGGCCTCCGCGGGCGTCATCCGGATCCCGCCCAGCTCGTCGACCAACACCGTCGCGTCGCAGGTCGTCTTCACCCTGGACGTCCGACACCCCCGCGACGACGTAGTGGCTCACGTCGAGGAGTGTCTTCGTTCGTTCCGCGAAATCGCTAGGGAAGACGGGAAGGGCGTCGAGTTTGGCTGGACTGTCGACACGGATTCCGCCGCCGTGGAATTCTCCGAGGATTGCGTGCGCTGCGTCCGAGACGCCGCCGATAGCGTCGTCGGTCCGGGGAACCATTATCCCCATCGTGAGCGCGGCTGGGCATGATAGCGTGTATACTAGCACTAGGTGCCCGAGGGCCATGATCTTCGTGCCGTGTAAAGACAGCGTAAGCCATCACCCAGAAGAGTACTGCAGCCCGGAAGATTGGTATGCTGAGATTGCTGTTCATAGTGAATTTTCGATGTTGATGTGCTTTTAGTGCAACTGGTGCCCAGACCCTCCTGGAAGCTGTGCTGCGATACGATCAACTAAGGGCGAGTAGGTCATAGGGCTATAGAAACGGTGGATGCGTAATACGGGAGACTCGTAGGACAAGGAACACAGCTTATTCATAGATATAATTAGCCAATGAAGATGCTCTTGTGATCATTCGCGCAATAACGACGATGTTCATACACGTCTATAGTCGACTCCTCAGCAGGATAATGATATTTACAGTACAGTTACCTAATTATGTTCTTATGTTTTGTTGTATCTTATACGATATCCAATTCTGGACATCGAGCACTTCCCATTTAGCGGTAAGTGGTTCTTCGCATTGAAAGACGGCAGAGTTGACGATTGGGTCGACGTCCCTAGGAGGATCTCAACACACTTTCCGGAATTTTCGTCAGACTGGTAAGTTGTTCTAGTCCTAACTAAGTACGTATCGTAATAATGCCCTCGTGTTAAACGCAATGAGTGAAGGACTAGAGTGAAATATTGAGGAACTTCTAGGGATTTTCTGTTACATAGTCCGTTTGGCCAATTGAGAAATCTATTTCATGCTTCGGCTGGTTTGTAATTTGGGGTAAATCATATACTTAGGTCTATATTTAATTTGATAATAATAATAATAATAAAAATGTTCCGTGGAAAAAATAAAAATAAAAATAAGAACCCCCCCAGAAATCACATCTAAATGATTGAAAGTGAAAGTGAAAGTGAAAGAAAACAAAGTATCTAGTAAGCCAGCACACACCACTGTCGGTAGTTATTTACATATTACAAGGTAGGTTGTAAGTGTCAGCTGTACCTCCAAAAACTCCAGTGTTTCTCAGCCCCTTATAGCAGCGCGCTGCTATTTCATTCCTATTTGTCCCTTTATTTCGCACTACTTCACACCCTCTATTGTATAGGCAGATGTGAAAGATGATAGCCCAAGTAGTTTAGCGGGTTTAGATCAAGTTGGCAACTTGGTAGGACGTGGCGCGTGGGAACTTAGTTGGACATGGCGCGTAGCGAATCGGTTTGGCAGCTGGCCACATCTACGAAACAGTGTAAGCAATGGGAAGGTCACATTTTATGCAGCTAATTGTAGAAGATGTTAAGGCAATAGGCAAATAGACTCAATGGATATTCTGCTTATGTGTAAGGCATGTCTTGTCCTAAAAACCAATCAAGCAGCTACCTTAACAGTAATAGAACACTGCTGGGTCGAGGGAGCGGAGTAGGAATAATTCCCTAGGTAGTGCTATGGCAATGCGTAGTACTATTGTTAGCTCTGTTGAAGTGCCATCGGTATTGAGCGGATGGGTTTTGAAGCGACGAACTAATATGATGTCTAGTCCTTATGATGATATGAAATCTATATTTAAATGCTTTACTAAGCTATAGTAGGCCCCCTTTTTTGCTCACTTCTCACTACATTGCGAAGCACGCCTTGTTATACATTTTTGGGGCCTAAGGGGGTCTACAGTATTGAGCAAGAAAAGGGGAAGAAAAGTCAATCTTCTTATTTAAGGATCTGCACTAATATATGCATATCGACTCTCTATACGCCACTGTTGTATTCAAGCATGTATTTTTTACGACTATGCACCTCTGTCTATACCTTCTATTCTCTTTAAAGCTCCCTTTTATTAAGGTGAGCTATCTATTTGAATATCACTGCTATATGACTATGGGTTGAAACGTAATAACGTACTTCGTACTTGGTAGAGCAATGCTTACATTCGAGTACCGAGTCTTTGCAATCGGACAATCCCGAAATATTAGTCCTATTGCCGTAGTCTAAGTCCTCTGCCCCTGAGTAATTCGGCCGGAGGCGGCCTAACATGGCGTTGAAGAGGGTAGGTTGGTAGGTAGTCATCGCAGGTGGCATGTTGAGTTATTTCTGGCGACGCCATAGTATCATTCCAGCATTCAAATCTTCTGCCTACGTCTCAAGATCCCCTCGAAGAGTACGATACCTACGTTTATGCCCGCGGTATTCTTTCCGCGTCGTCGACACCACCATTGCAGGTTCATATATCCTAAACTCGGCCAGTAGATTTCCCTTCATGTACCACCAGATTCGAACACAGCACCTAGGCCGGGTTCTGCCCAAGTTACCCCTGAGATAGCAATTGTCATCAACTTGCAGGTGAAGAGGTGTGCCCGGATGGGAAGAGTCAAACGTTTCCGTGAAGATAATGAGGCCTCTCGCAGATCTTGCGACAAACGATGACGGCACGAGATCATCGTCAACTTGGCGCATATCACAGCCTCCAAAAATGTTTCCAGCGGTGACATTTGTTTGAAGAGTTGGAGGTGGTCGGTCGAAAAAGAGTGTGGAATGATATGAAGGCAAGGGAGCGCGACCTGAGAATAATACAGGGGGGGCATACCGCAGTGTAAAGGAGGGCGCGCGCGCGCCGGTTGTATCAGGTGAAGCGCGCTGCTGCATGGAACAAAACGAAAGCCAGCCCTGCAGATCTGGCTTGTGCATTAGACGTGCTGCGTTTTGCTGCATCTGTGTCTAGCTTCTAGGTTCTTCTGGCAGTTCTTCCCCATGGGTATCTACCGTTTCATCGAAACAGCCGAGAATAGAGTTCTCATCTCGCTTCTTGTTCGCCTTACCTCCCCAGCGCGCAGATACTTGCCTTCCAGCTTTCGCCTGTCGCTGGAGGGTGGGGAGGGGAGCTATATCGAACGGTGAGGCGGCAGCTGGAGGCGGCGGCTGAAGGCGAGCAGTACCCCAGCTTTCTCATCACACAATCGCACGGAGGAAAGTTATGGGGATTATGCTGCTTTACCGAAGGCATTCTTATTCATGTAAAGGACCATGTGGTCCTTTCCGCCCTCAACTTCTCGACTGGGGCGAGCCCCAAAGCCATGTGTGCATCTTGATTGACCGCTGGTTATCTCAGGTAGCCACTGAGAGTTCTGTTTCTACTTGTTTAAGGTAAACAAGTCCCGTGACATTCTCTGTCTCACAATATCACTATCCGGGTACGCAAATTCCGCAATACGAAGAAAGAGCTGAGAGTGCGGAAATTACCGCGAGGTGTAATGCAGGTGTATTGCATCATCTAGTCACAACAGAAGGGACGGTATCATCGTGCCCATTCTATTCATAGACGTCAACCTCACATTTAGCTGCAGTAGGTAGTATCGACTAAATTGCCCTATTCATACGTAACATCGCAGTGCACAATTATCTACGGCCGGGGCCTAGCTTATTGCTTATCATGTCGTAGTGGCGCAGGATCAATAACCTCCGCGAGCCGGGGTCGGTAGTGTTTTCGAGAAGGGTGAGTCCACAATCGAGGGGTTCGATTAGTATAGACGGAACGGCACGAAGGATTGACGTACATATCTAGTGCTCGGTGAAGCCAATTTCGAAACTTATCATAAGCATGTTTCTACTAGTGCAGGGGCCTGGAGGCCTGGGGAAGGCCATAAGATGGGGTACGCTACTAGAACATGTACTGTAAGACGTTCACACGCTGCTTCTGCCTCGACAAGGGGACGGGTCCGGCATGTAAGACACGTGTCTTGGGTGTCAGCGGTTGTTTGTAGTAGTACCTAACGGTAGATCAGATGGTACCGCGAGCCCCATTCGGGACAAGGGAGTACCTATTTGGAAGGACTTGTTCACATATCCATGAAAATTATACGGTTAGAAATTATCATGGTTGGATCGTTTGCATTAGTCTATGATTTGCTCCCGATGGCTCTCTTGCCACTATCAGCGTCCGCTTTCCAAATATCAAATACATGACTTCCAGAAAAAAAGCCGCGTGAATATATGAAAATATTTTACATGTAAGCAAGACTAATTTACAAACCCGCCAACGCCAATGCTGTCTTGAAGTCGTTGCTCAAACCCGCCGAAGAACGTCCACTGTGTTATGAGAAATACCCTGTAAATGTTTCCGCAGATCGGCTTCGAGCTGGCCGAAGACCGCAAAGGAGATAGTGTCGCCCCGAATCTGACTCGATGGGGAGCTTGGTGTCATACTTTGGGTATAGTTCCCGGGTCCGGTCTCCCTGAGACGCCTCAGGAGTCGCTCAATGAGCTTTAAAACTACTTGCAGGTCTTCGAGAATGCCTTCGGTGCTGGTCATTGCCGTATCGTCTCGAGTCGCCTTCGAGTACCTCTCCATGACTTCAAAACCGATGAGCACCATAAATATCCGTACGTGACTGTCTTGAGCGAAACAGTCGCAGTCGATCATTTGAAGGATATATTCCATCATGTCTCTATTTCTGGATTGCGCCGATATTGGCTCGTGGCGTAGTGATAATAATGTGGCTGCAGCTTGAGAAAGGCAGTCGTGCTGCATATGAGCCGAATAACTCTGAACAGGCCGCGCCCTTGGAGTTTCCGGTGGCGTGCCAAAGTTCACAGGTGAAGGATTCGGATATGAAGTAGTGCTATATTCATATCCAGACGGCATACTTGACGCACTCGAAACGCTCCTCGAATGCTGTCGCCGGGGAGCGGGCTGGTTCAATGTGTCTAAGCATGAGATATAGCTGATTGTGTTGAACGTGGCTGCTGAGGATGTCATGGGATCTGAAGTTGGCGTAAGAGTTTGAAATGCCTGGGCAGGAGGAATAGGAGGTAATGGTGTACTGGTTGCGTTGTAGCTATGTCCCATATAGTTGCTAGATGTGTGGGCATCGTAATTCAAATTGCTGAATCCATTGATGGCTGTGCTGGCATTCAACATATTCATATTCGACTCGCTGAGCCAAGACATGGGCATTGTATTCGGCTCTGAAGCCGGAGAAGGCGTCCTGGAGCCATTCGGGAGGAGTTCTCTTGGTGTGGACGGAGAGGTGGTGACCGCATGGTCGATGAAGCCGACGGCGCTCATCTTAGCACGGGCCGGAAGACGTCCATAGCGATAAGAGAGGCCATATGAACATTCCAGTCCTCTTTCATTGCATCGTGTACAACGTGGCTTTTCTTTGCTGCACCTAACCTTAGCCCCCGCGCAATGCGTGCAGCTGTCCTTGTACTTTTGTCGTGTTCTTGTCGCCTGTCGTCCAGTCATTGTGAGATGATTGAAGTGTGAAGTCAAACCAGTTTCAGTCGGACTATGTATCACCGTTGTCAAGCCGCAGCTGAGTATAAGTAGTCCAATGGAAAAAGCCAAGAACTAGTATTTGAAGGCCTCAAAGCAGCACACCTTCATGACTGCAGTGGCGCCATCCTGCATCTGTCTAAAACACAGAGGGTCAAATTCGGCAGATGTACTCACCCTCTGCCTGACGAAAATATTTTGAAATCCTGGCAGAGTACCGTGGAGGGTCATCGCTGCAGGTAATAAGACGCCAAGTTACTTCTTGCCGTGCTTTCAGCCACAATCTGCGGGTGGAGGGGCACTATCTGACAAGTCTACACCCTTCCCTGCCCTCTCGCAGGTAGTTTTTTAGTCGCGGCAACGCATGGTATGATGCGAACCGGGATGTTTTGTCCCTGCCGATGTCGTCGTCCGATTTAGCTCATGCCAGGGATCAACGGGATCAACGGCTCCAGCAACAGCTAGCTATAGGCTGCCTTCTCAGGAGAGTGGGACACTCTCGCTAAGAGGACTCTTGTTCAGGTTAGATTTGACGGAAGTCGATGTACAGGGCCTCACGATCTTAAACCAGCATCTCCCCAGAAGAATCCCCAGCGATGTTATCCTCTTACCTAAGTACGTACACTACACTGCACGTTTAGGTAGACGACGTGGGGAGGGAAAATCCCCTTCCGGTTTAGGATTTCAGCTCAACGGCGGGCTTCCAAAACCCCCCTCCCCCCCCCTTTTCGGCCTACACACCATATCTCGATGTATTTAGCAGATGGGCTAGGCTGGGGATTGGGGGGACTGCCGTACTGGACTGCCACATGCATCGATAAAGGTATGCATGTGGTAGATTGCGGTAGCTAAACTTATCTAGAGTACGCCACAGCGGATGAGAGACGACTTCGGAGCCGTCAGCCGGCTCACATACAGTACGAGCTAAGGTACATACATACATACAATGAGTACCGCACTACGGCACACACTAGCTCGTGTAGACGGCGTGTAGACGCGGGCCGCAATTCAGCCTCACGCCAAGCGGCCATGTCTGTCTAAGTACATAGTCGGCGCCTAGTGGCTGGAGTGGACAGGCAAGTGAAAAGGAGTCGACAAGTTGCCCTCACCTGCAGGCGTCTTCAAATACACACAGAGACCGTCTGCATGTTGCAGTTCAGGGCTACCTGACGGTCATGTGGGCTTGTCTCGAATCCTACTGCACGCAGATGCAGGAGGGGAGAGAGAGATATCGTTTTTCTGTGCGTTCGAAATGCGGTGACCACTATTGACAGCTAGTATCGTTAATATAAAACCTCGTGCCTTGTGTTGCATTGCATGAAGAGTAGGATGTCACCGTTGCAAGCTGAAGCCGATGAAGCGCGTGGTAGACGTGGTGCTGGACCCCAGGCATGCACAGGACCGCAACCAGGACCGTGACCAGGGATGTGGCCTTGTCGAGAGGAGGTACACATGTACATAAATAAGATCGGAGGAACTTTCCAGCCATTTGAACATCAGAGCCATTCACCTGTTTGGCCGCGAGATACAGTACATATACTATGTACTGCACTGTACGGTACTGTACTCTAAGTGGTACACACCACCACCTGACGGGTTTGACCGGTCTAGATCTCGAACAAGAAGGCTGAACTGTAAGTAGGTAGGTAAGTACAGTAGGCGTTTCTTACCTTTACAGTAGTTATGATGTATAGAAGGAATCACAATCCCAACGCCACATGGAAGATCCGGGCCACGGCTAGATAATCTGGAACGTTGGGCGAGTACAGTAAAGCGTGCTACTACTAGTGTACTGTAAGTCGATACCTATAGGTATGTATGTGGCTAACGTCACTCACTGCCCTGTCTAAGTGGAAGTAGAGAGGTACCTATAGAGCTATATGTATTATGTACTGTAGCTATGTGCGATATAATGAGGTATAGATCAATACCTAAGCGATGAGAGATCAGTTTCCCTCTCGCTCGGACGCATGCTGTACTCCATCACGTGGCAGATCGCGCCCTACAGTATCTCAGCAAAAGGCATTCCGTGTCCCGATATGGGAATTTTACTCGAGAAAACGCGAAAGAGTCGTCCTGCGGGAAGATTTGGAATTCTACCCCCAAAATCTGCCTACACTACTGCTGTACGGTGCTGCACCTGCTGCACCTACCCTACTGCACCTACAGCCAGCGCCCTTCTTAAGGACTAGATGTGTTTTTTTAGCGTCATCGTGCGTTGGTGGGTCGCTACTGGATCAGTAGTTATCGTACCTATCTTATTAACAAGAACCAGAGGTAGGAGGTAGGTACTCCTCAAGCCGCCTACTGGCTACTGGGAGACTCCCAGCGTGCTTGCAGTACCTAAGTAGGTACCTACAGTAAAGTGCCTGAGATGGATGGGGCCAGGACTAGGTAGGCTAGGAAAGACGACCTAGGCCAGGGTGAGACTAGGGGGTAAGAACACGGGTGGCGCCGTCTAGCTTGGTCTGACGGAATGTATTCCGCTGCCTGGCACTTATCAACCTTATGATCCCCCCCCCTCGATACCGGCCTATCACCGCGACGAGATGCTGTATTTGAGTAGTTGGTGTATCTGGTGTTACCCTCCCCGCATTTGTTCTTCGGTTGCTTTTTTGAGAACAAACGCGAGTTCTATGGCGTCCGTCGTGATTCAGCCGGCAAGACATCCTATTGATAGAAATCAGTTATTCGATCAGTCACAGATAGATCATCCCTTGCTGCCCACCGCCGTAGTAGTCCAAGTAGACACAAGACGGGTCTTGTTCGGGAGCCCGGCAAGAGACATTAGAGACTGCAGCTAGGAACCCTCGGACAGCATCATCATCATCATCATCATCATTCTCATTCTATTATTTATTATTAGAATAAATAAGCTCTTTATCATCGGCGATTGATGAGGTAATGGGTCGTCCCTCGTTTCACCTCGCACGCTTGCAACCGCCAAGACCACAACTGCCATGCCTCACATTCCCACGTTGCGCCCGCAGCTTGACCAAGCTTTTTACTCTGGACTACATCACCCATTTCTGCCGCCTGGAGCTGGCTGGCTAGCTTGGGGCGCCAGGCGAAAGCCCCGGCACACATGAGCGACTATCCCGCCGTCCTAGCTAGATAACGACAATTCACACAAGCGTAACTTGTGTGGCGCTCAAGACCGCCGTAGCGACAGCGCGCAGGCTACGATCAAGGTCAAGATGCTGCAGGACCTCTGTAGGGCATCTCAAATAGGTCGTAATCATATTCTCGCGGCCGACAATACATCCGCGTGGGGAGTCCGGGCTCTCCACTCCTATCTCGAGGCCCAAGACTACGTGGGGTCGCGGGAGGTTTGGTTTCCGACATCAAGGGGAGCATGACGTCGGCCAGGGCGAGGGCATTCTCCCTAATGGAAAGGACTCCGTTTCGTCACCCTTCCTTCGACATCTTGGCCTGGGAGCTCTACGCCACCTTGCAATGATTTCCTGAAGTTGCCAGAAGATGGCCAGAAGACGGCCAAGAGACACTCCAAGGTAAACCCATTTCTTCTTGGACTGGTCCGAAACTCTGCTGCCTCCTACTATGGTAATCCCTTGCGCGCTGAATTGCGCCCGTCGCCGCCCGAACATTCGTGCCATTTAGTTAGTAATGGTCAGAGGATTAGCTAAGGCAAAACCATCCAGATAAGGAGTCAACAATCATGCATAGAGTGCAAGCCTCATCTTCGATAGTCGGGATGCCATCTTTTGCTAATGATCACAAGTCATCGAGTGTTGGCGCTACTGGTGTCGTACGAGACCCACGATAATCAAGACCACTCGATAGTCAAACAGCGTAAACAGCTACGTACAGTATGGAAACTGAATTTAGTCGCCCTCTCTGGCGCGAACCACTGCGAGTAATCTCACATACACATAGCTTAGACGATCGGACTGTTGTTTAGCTTAATCTATAATTTGCTTTTCGACTGCTCACCTGCTTCCGCCACCCATAACCTTCTCGTCCCCAAATTTGGGACACTATCACGTCACGGCTTCATTATTGGCCAAAGAAGCCCATGAGGCGTCCTTTATCGAATAATATGAGGACACATCGACTAGACACCGGTGATAAAGGCAGACTAGCAACGCGATCATCCGTGTGCCGACTATCGACCACCATCGCAGTACCAGAGAGGTACAGTACATTGAGGCTATTTTTGGGGGTCTCGAGTTGAACGCAGGCTCTTTGGGGGATATGCCTAATTCGGTGTAGATCGTGTCAGATTTACCACTGCGCCAAGAGATTGGCGTGACCGGTCAACTGTTACTGTAGGTATTTCTGAATATGTCTTATATCTATCGAGGCTGAAGGTCGGCAGATTAGAGACATTACTGAAACAGGTTTGGTTTCTTGCTGCGATAATGAAAACGCATATCGCAAAATCTAACTTACGAATGTTACGACAAGGAATACTAAGCGCCACACTCTCAATACAGTTACGGTTGTCAGGTTCATGGTATGCAATGGTTCAGCCCATCAAGCGCACTATAGTAAAAATTGATGTTCAGTGCAGCTGAATGTTGTGATGATAGGATAAAGCTCGAAGGTTCCATGGATGTATTACATTACTTCCTCTGTCTGTAGTCGTCCAGGCATATCTGTTGCTCAGCCGGCTGCTCCTGCTCCGTATCTTTGCGGGAAAGTTTCTCTCGTCAAAGTTAAGAGTACCTCACTGCCATGAAGACACCAATTGCTGTTATTGGGACCGCCTGTCGATTCCCAGGCGATGTAGCCTCACCTTCGCAACTTTGGGAGCTATTGTCCAACCCAGTTAGTCCCCTGGAGGCATTGTTTCCCTCTTTTGGCAGGTTTCGGGCCTCATTGCTCCTGCATGCTCCCGAAACAGTAACTTAAATCTTACTCTTTCAATAATTACTAACTCCAGCGTGTAAATAGAAAGATATTCTCAGGGATCTAGATCCCAAACAACTAAACTTGTCCAGCTTCCAGCATTACAACGGCGAGCATCATGGCGCTACGGACGTGCCAAACAAGTCCTACATACTGGACGATGATGTCCAACGCTTCGATGCTGCCTTCTTCAACATCAGTGCGGCGGAGGCGGAGGCAATGGATCCACAGCAGCGGCTCTTACTCGAGACGACATATGAGGCGCTCGAGGCTGCGGGATATACATTGAAACAGATGCGTGGCTCGTCCACCTCTGTCTTTGTTGGTGCGATGACCTCGGACTATCACGACATTCAAGCTCGGGATTTGGACACAATCAGCAGATGGCATGCAACAGGGACATCGCCGAGCATCCTCTCAAATCGCATCTCGTACTTCTTTGACCTGAAAGGGCCGTCAATGACTATTAACACTGCATGTTCCAGCTCACTGGTGGCATTGCACCAGGCAGTCCAGAGTTTGCGCAACGGCGATTGTACCACGGCGATTGTGGGTGGCGTCAATCTCCTGCTGGACCCTGAAGTCTATATCAGTCATTCCAAGCTACATATGCTATCCCCAACATCAAGATGTCGCATGTGGGACAGGGATGCTGACGGCTATGCCCGAGGCGAAGGATGCGCTTCTATTGTGATTAAGACCTTGGATCAGGCACTGAAAGATGGCGACGATGTAGAGTGCATTATTCGGGAGACTGCGGTCAACTCAGACGGGAGATCTGCGGGGATTACGATGCCCAATCCCGAGGCACAGGCAGCGTTAATCCGCGAGACGTACGAACGCAGTGGCCTGGATCCTGTGCGGGACAGGTGCCAGTTTTTCGAATGTCATGGAACTGGGACACAGGCTGGAGATCCCGTCGAGGCACAGGCAATCCAGGAGACTTTTTACCCGAAGAACGTCGTCTTTAGTCCAGACGACAAACTCTATGTGGGCAGTATCAAGACACTCATCGGCCACCTGGAAGGCTGTGCAGGTCTGGCCGGCCTCATGAAGGCTATAATATGCATCAAGAACCGGATTATTACACCAAACATGCTTTTCGACAATCTCAACCCCAAAATCACTCCATTTTATGAGCATCTCAGAATTCCAACAAGCACCGTGCCATGGCCACCTGTTGCCCATGGCTGCCCCTTGAGGGCAAGTGTCAATTCCTTCGGTTTTGGAGGGACCAACGCCCATGCCATCATTGAGAGCTATGTGCCCTCCCAGCCGAAAAGCCATGTCAGTTATTGTAAACAGTCGACCCCTGGAAAATATATAACCACTAGCCCATTCGTGTTCTCAGCACACACTCCAGAGTCTCTTTATTCAAACATTGAGCGAATAGCCCGATATGTGAGGAGCTGCGAAGCATTAGATCTCGGTAATTTGGCCTGGACCTTAGCCAAAAGGACGGTCTTACCATTCAAGGTCGCGATCACTGCCTCGAGCAGAGAAGAGCTTCTCGGAAACATAGAAAAGGCCATCGAGGAGTACAAATCCAGCAAAGCGAGCGAGCAAGGCCAACTCCCATGGAAGCACCCACCCGAGCCACAGAGGATTATGGGCGTTTTCACAGGACAAGGCGCGCAATGGGCTGGAATGGGGTGTGAACTTCTAGCTGCGTCTCCCATCTTCCGCAAGTCTATCGAGCGGTGTGAGCGTGCTCTGGCAAGTCTGCCCGACGGGCCCGCGTGGTCACTTCAGGAAAAGCTTTTAGCAGACAAACCCTTATCAAGCCTCTCCGATCCTGCAGTAAGTCAGCCGGTAACAACCGCAATTGAAATAGCCATCTACGACCTCCTGTGTGCGTGCGGGGTCAATGTTGATGTGGTCGTGGGCCACTCATCCGGCGAAATAGTGGCCGCCTATGCTCTCGATATCATTTCAGCAGAAGATTGCATGAAAATCGCCTATTACCGTGGGCTACATGCCAAGTCAGCTAAATCAGGTGGCATGCTCGCCGTTGGCCTTTCCTTTGCCGACGCTAGTGAATTGTGCTCTCGGCCGTCCTTTTCTGGAAGAATCGTGGTGGCAGCGAGCAATGGACCTGCGAGCACAACCTTATCGGGTGATTACGATGCGATCCTCGAGGTCAAGGCACTCCTTGACCGTAAGAAGACATTTGCAAGAACCTTGCAGGTTGATGTTGCGTACCACTCACATCATATGGTTCCCTGTTCTGCTGCATATCTAGAATCTTTGAAAGCATGCAATATCCAAGTGAAAACACCTAGGAGCGGCTGTGCATGGATTTCAAGTGTAACGGGAAGAAATGCAATACTGGATGATGGGGATCTCCAAGCGTTCTCTGCAACTTATTGGGTCGATAATATGGTCAAGCCCGTCCTCTTTTCCCAGGCAGTCGAGAGATCACTTTGTGACAGTCAAAACCTTGGTGCATATTTTGAGGTCGGGCCTCATCCAACTCTTCGTGGTCCAGTATTGGATACGTTAAAAGCACAAGGGAGGTCAAGTGTTCTTTATATATCGTTACTCCACCGAGGGCAAAATGACCTCAAGGCTGCATCATCCGCCTTCGGTTACCTCTGGGAACGTATGGCCGGCCGTTTGGACATTGCGAGGTTTCTTCAAGTCTCTAGAAGTCAGCCCTTACAACTGATCAAGGGGTTACCAGCCTATTCATGGGACCATGGGAGGAGATACTGGAGAGAGTCTCGGGTATCGCGAAGATACCGTCTCGAGGGTACACAATTGCACCCGCTATTGGGTCGGCGGTCTGCCAGCGAATTCTCGAACGAGATTTGTTGGAAGAATATCCTACATCTAAAGGAGATACCTTGGGCTCAAGGATGCAAGGAAAAAGGTCGAGAGGTACTTTCAGCGGCGTTTTACCTTTCTTCTTTATTTTCTGCTGCCAGCTCTGCGGCTGTAAGCCAACACCTCGTATTACTCGAGCTGAACAATTTCGTTGTCATGGAACCCATAGCCTTGGAAGAGCATGGCAACGGAGTAGAATACATCACGACGATAAGATTCCACCAGGAAAGCATCGAGACAAGTTCGAACACCAGACTCGATGCTGAAGCTTCCTGTCATGCGTGTATCGACGGAACCTCTTTAACCAAATTATGCACTGCACGTCTAACGCTTCATCTCGGCGAAGCCAACCGCCCTGATTGTGATCAGTTACCCCCAAGGGAGGAACGGAACCACCTTCTCGCCCCGGTAGATGTTGCCGATATGTACGACGCATTTGAACAGGCTGGCACAAGCTATTATGGGCCGTTTCGAAGCATAACCTCGATCCGGCGGTCTCTAGGCGAAGCCACCGCTTCTGCCGCTTGGCCAGCCGACACCATCACCCGGGGATCCGTACTTCATCCGGCTATGGTAGAGGCATCGTTCCAGGCAATAATGTGTGCCTTCGCCTCACCATTGAGTAAACGACTGAGGAGTTCGTTTCATGCAAAGGAGATTCGTCGAGCCCTCATTACGCCTCGCTTTGCTTTCGAGGGCCTTTCATGCGAAATCGACGCTTTTGTGACTGGAGTCGGCAGTGACGGAGTAGAAGGCGATCTGTCGTTGTTCGATCAAGACGAAAGCACCATGATACAAATCGAGGGCTTGGTTATGAAGAGTGTCCCTCAACCTAATACTTCCAGCGACCGTAACCTGTTCTCGCACGTGGTGTGGGAAAGCGACCCTTTTGGATATTCGTCAATATCTTCATATCCTACACCGAAGGAGACATGATGTGGCTAAATGCAGCAGAAATAGTCGCCTTGTATCATTTTCGAAGAACAGTTGAGGAGATTGATCCACTGGAGTCTGCAGGGTTTATGCCTCACCATCAGCTCTTGTATCGTGAGATTAGTCGCATTGCTGCTGATGGAACGGGCTCTGAGTACTACATTACTCACCCCGATCGTGCCCAAATGTCGGAAGAGGGCATCCTCGAAATGATGGAGAAATTCGCAGGGATTGTGGATCTTCAGTCAATTCATTCACTCGGCAAGGCCTTACCAGCGATCCTGCGAGGGGAAGCGAACCTTCTTAACACGCCGAATGAAGCTGACAGCCTCGAGGGCTTATTTCAGGCTGCAGGGATGCTTTCTCAGCTGAGCAAAGACATTTGTTGTATTGTCAGGCGTATTGTACACAAGCATCCACACATGGACGTTCTTGACCTTGATGCTGGCACTAATATGACCCAGCCAATATTGGAAGCGCTTGATGAGAAGTATACGTCCTATTGCCTCGGGAGCACGGATCCAGTATTACTCAACCAGACGGTGGTCAGGCTCTCAGCTCAGCACCGCAACCTATGTTCCAAGGTCATTGATATTACCACTGTTAACGCTGGTGAGTGTGGCAGCGACAAGTATGACATGGTAATTGCTGCCAACCCGCTCCATGCAACCGATACATCCGCCAGACTCTTCGAAGTCTGCCGTGCAATGCTAAAGCCCGGGGGCTACTTTGTATTCGTTAGACTCACCGGGCGAATGCCAATGTCGTTGTTGTGTACATATGGCTGGCTTCCCCAATGGTGGCAAGGGTACGACCATGATGCCCAGACTTGGTCGGACATGTCAGCCGTTAGATGCGACTCACAGCTCCGCTTCAAGGGATTTTCAGGCATCGATCATATCTTTCATGGCTCGATGCATCCAAATGGGGATGGCCTTTCAGTAATGGTCACTCAGGCAGTGAATGACACAGTTATGATGTTTCGAGAACCAATGAATTCGACCGGACTGGCGTCGCTGACAGAGACTGTGGTCTTGGTTGGTGGTAAAACACTGTTAGTAGCACGCCTCCTCCAGAGTATTCAAGGGATTCTCGCCGCATCAGGTACCGCAACCGCAATAGTGGAAGACATTGACCAGCTAGAGCTGACTGGTCTCACAAAGGAACATTCGATCATTTCCCTGGTGGAGCTTGACGAGCCGTTCTTCTCCAGAGACCTCTTCCATGAAAGGCTCCTGGCATTCAAGGATCTTGTAGAAAAGCCTAAGCATGTCCTTTGGTTGACAACTGGAAATATGGCAAGCATAAGTGCCGCTATTGGGAGGGCGGTGAGATCAGAAAAGGGAGGCGATATCAGCCTACAATTCCTGGACTTGTCCACGGTGGCAAACGTTTCGCCTTCCACTGTGGTTGAGGTCTTCTTGCGCCTCACATGGTCTTTCGTGCCCGTGTTAACAGACGGGCAAATGCTTTGGACAAATGAACCTGAAGTACGCTGGGATGGATGCACGCTACGCATACCGCGACTGGTGTGGGACCACAAACGAAACAAGAGATATAATTCCAGGCACCGACAAGTTCGTCCAAAAGCCGGGCTCCCACAGACATCGGTGCCTCTCTCACCCAACGTGTCGGGCAGTTCGGTAGCCGTTCAGGTCAGATATTCCTGCCATATTTGTACGGATCTCTATCTCTGGTTTGGTGTACGTGTCGACGGACAGGCCAATGTCGTCGGTAGTTCTGACCATATCTCATCGATCATCCAAGCAAGGCCTGAGAATGTTCACGGTCTTTTCGACAAACATGACTTAAGCCCAGATGCATTGCGGGCTACTGCTGGCTTCATATTAGCATATTTGCTTTTGAAGTCTCGATCTGGGCCCATTCTTCTTTATGAGCCCGATGAGTTACTTGTTGCTGCTGTTGAGCAAGTGCGCGAGCCTCAGCAAACAGTTTATTTTGTCACTTCGAAGCACAACGATTCAAGCAAAGGGTGGATAGCAGTCCATCCGCATGCATCGCGGCGTATAGTTGAACGAATGCTGCCGAGTCAAGTATCAGTTTTTGTCGATTTTTCTTCTTTCGATGATCATGTAGTGACTATTCTCCGCGATATATATTCTCAAGCTCAGATCCAGGCGGTCGAATTATATCGCCATGCGTTTCCTGCGAATCTTGGGCAGCTTATCGCGGATACTTACGCTCAAGCATGTACTACCTTGTCGACTCTTCCACGCACGGCTTTGGAGGTTATCTCTTCGACAGAAGTCTCATCACACAATTCAACGGTCGCTTATCCAAATGTGGTAAACTGGACAAGCCCTGCCCCGATAGCGAGCCCGGGATATATGGTAAGCACCACAACTATGTTCTCCTCAAGCGGAACCTACTGGATGATTGATATGGCAACACCACTTGGGTTGTCAATTCTGAAGTGGATGGCGAGAAACGGGGCACGGACATTTGTTCTCGCAAGCAGAAATCCACGCATACACGAGGCTTGGCTCCAGGAAATGTCTCGCCTGGGAGCTACGGTGAAGCCCTTGAAGATTGATGTTTCGAACAAGAAGTCCCTTTTGTCAGCTTTCACCCAGATCAAGGAGGCTTTACCGCCCATTGTAGGTGTGTGCTATGCTCCCTTGGCTCTGTCCGACCACGGGTTTGAGTATACCGTCGAAGACGGAGGAGGTCTTGCCGCGACTGCTATGATCAATGCAGCAACGTATCTCGACGAACTGTTCCCGACACCAGCACTAAACTTCTTCGTCATCCTGACATCCCTTGTCTCTGTCGTCGGAAGTCCAAAACAGGTGGCATATCATGCCTCATCACTATTTCTGACAGGTCTCATTCAGCAGCGAAGGCTGAGAGGCCTGGTGGGGTCTGTCTTGGCCCTTGGAATGGTTGTTGATGCTGGGTACTTTGCCAAGCAAGGCAAGGACGTAATTAAGCGCATGATGCACCATGGCTATGCGCCTCTGTCCGAGTCTGATTTACATGATGCCTTTGGTGAAGTGGTAGCTGCCGGAGCACCTGAAGCCGGCGGAAATCCCGAGATATTCTTTGGGCTACAAATGATGGACTCGCAGATTGACCAGAGCGGAGAATTCATGTTTAATATCTCAAACCATCTGCTTTCTCACTTCATTACAAATGGCTCCCAGGACAAAAAGGGGCAAGACCCTGAACAAGAAAATTCATCTTCACTCCTTCCTGATGAACAGCTGCAAGAACCGGAGCCAGGGCAAAATGCGTATGACAGTTTGCTTGCGCGTTTATCGGGTAAGGTCATGTCAATTCTCCGGCTTACTGATAAAACTTTAGATGTGCACACCCCCCTTCTGGACCTGGGCTGTGACTCGCTTTTGGCCGTGGAAATTCAGGCATGGGTTGCGAAGGAATTCGACATCGACATTACTCCCATGGATGCACTACTAGACACTGTCGCAGGATTGTGCGAGAAAGCCGTCCCACAGTCCGATGCCCCGAGCCTAATGTTGCAGAATGAAGACCAGCTTGCCAAAGACCTCGATTTTGTAGACGTCGGGACAACTACACCCGCTTCGGAGCACAACAGCTCAGTTCAAGACTCACCACTCGATACCACTAGCTCAGAAACATCCTGTGCCCTATGTCCTTCTGACTCGGGATTCGAACAAGAACGGAACGACTTAGAACCAAGATTCACACAGGTCGAGAAGATGTCTCCACACCAGTCCCAGATCTGGTTCGCGGGCCATTGGATGAAGGACCCTACCCAGTACAACGTCGTTATATCATACAATGTTCAGGGAAATTTTGCAGTCGACAAGTTTAAGGGAGCCTTGGAAGAGACTGTCTCCCGGCACGAGTCGTTACGGACTGCCTTCTTTTCAGATCCCAATAATGGTGACCTCCTTCAGGGTGTCTTGAAAGTCCCACCACCCTTCTTTGAACATGTCAGGACTTCCAGCGCTGCCTCGGTGTCACAGGAGTTCGACAGGCTGGCGTCTTACCAATGGCGACTGGAACAAGGTGAAGTCATGCGAGTTACAGTGGTGTCGGTTGGACAAGACCATCACACAGTCATATTTGGATACCACCACATTGTCATGGACGGGGCTAGTTGGTCTACATTCCTACATGACCTAAAGTGCTTCTATGAGCAGAGGCCACCACGTGAAGCTGCGCAATACGTCAACTATTCTCTGATGCTGAATCGCGACATCCATAATGGAACTTTCGCGAAGGAGCTAGAGTACTGGCAGTCTGAGCTTTCACCACCACCAGAAATGATGCCTGTCCTCCCTCTCGCCAAGGTGAAGACGCGCACACCAACAGACAATTTCAAGGTGCACACATCAACGCGCTACGTTAGCAAAGAGATCACGGATAGGATCAAGCAAGCAAGTCGCAGTCTTCGAGGCACGCCGTTTCATTTCTACCTGGCAATATTACAGGTCTTTCTCGCCGGGTTGCTGAAGATCGAAAATCTATGTATTGGGATGAGCGATGCAAATCGCAAACACCAGCAGTTCACCAGCACAGTCGGCTATTTTCTAAACATGTTGCCTCTTCGGTTCCACGTCCAGCAAACGGACAGCTTTGCCGATGTGTTCCAGAAGACATCTTCGAAAGTCCTGACCGCGTTGTTGAATTCTTCAATTCCCTCCAACTTGGTCGTGGACGCGCTGAATATCCCGCGAGTGCCGAATGTAACGCCTCTCTTCCAGGTTGCCATCAACTACCGCGTGGGAGAGATCACACGGATGTCCGTGGTCGACTTCGACCTCAATTACGATCGGAGTGTAATGGGAAATGCGCCATACGATATCTCCTTCCATGTCACACCCTGCGCGAACGGCACCTCTATTGTGGAAGTAAACTGTCGGGACTATTTGTACTCCCCCCAAGCCACAGAAGTAATTATCGATGAATATATTAAAACAGGCCGGGCAACTATCTCTGTAGTGACCTGTCGACTAAAAGTATTTATAACAATATTTATTTAGTTTGCTAAAAAACTACGTAATTATATAGAGAATAATTTAATTGCAACAGAATAAATATATTTAAAAAGTAGAATTTTAATAAAAAAACGCAATAATAATTTTTTTTAACTTTTATTCTATATATTTAATCCTAGGGCTTTAAATTAGCAAAGTATATAATTAGCTTATTATAATAAAACTAACCGCATTTATTTTTTTCGATTTTTTGTTTTTAATTACCCTTTTTATAGGTTTATTTATATTTAACGTTAAATTTTCTGCTTTATTACTTCATAATATAAAAAACCTACGGTTAAAAATATTTGCTTTGTTTAAGCAAAAAATTTAAAATTGTTGCTTTGCTTTGCTTGGTTAAGTTATTTATAAGTTAAGTTAAGTATTACTTGGCTTGTGGTGTACGCTGTCCTTAGCTCCCGCTTATATTACCACTATCTTTGCCGCGGAGCCAGTTGTACGCTTCTTTAGCTGACGCTATAGGTAGCTGCTAGTCATGCAGCCTTTTGGCCCCCAATTACCAAATATAGAGATCAGTCCTGCTCTATTATCATTATCGTTGTTGACTGATAGAAAAAGATGATGAAGCTTCAATCATCCCAACCAGTTCTGTTATTTGACTATCGGTAACGGTAAACAGTAGACAATAGTACTATTATAGCTCTTTCGGCTCTCATGTCGGCTATTTTACAAGCAAGTAAAACGAGTTCTTGCGAAGAGGTGCAGCAACCATCATACTTATACAGGAACTGAACCAATACACTCACTCTCCCGAGCCGATTACCAGTAGCGTATTTGGATCATCTCGATACTAGAATTACTATTTAACAAAAGAATTTCAACAGAGCTATTTATACAGTAAATCGGGTGGACTGTATGTAGTTCACCCGATCTCTCCCTGTTACGAGATGGTTTCAAATACAGTCTTGGGTAGGTAGTGTTAGATTTACCTGTATTGGCTGGGATGTCGGCTCTCGACTTGGCGCAACGGCGCCGCCTCGGAGAGACCGGGGGCGGATTCCACGATAACTCCGGCCCCGATCGCCCCGGGGCCGATTATTAATTGCGATACCATACTGGATACGTCTAAGATGAACTTAGGACAAGAATAGGAGAATTGGCGGCTAGAACATTATTTGGCGTTTGATGATAAGTGTCGGCTGTGTATGTATGGTCGAGATAAATCGCCACTTCATACTTCGTAGTTATCTAGTGTATTTTGGGAATCTGCCTCTTCGACTGGTGCCATTGTCTAAATGTTTTTTTTACGATGGCGGGAGACAGGGACCAAGATCACCGGATTAAGTACCAAATCATCTCCTCCTGTTAAAATGAGGGGGTTGCGGATATTTCGGTAATATTATCTTTTATTTCTTAAAATTGCTTGTGCTAAAGGTATCTATTTCATCCACTCCCGAAACGCCCAGTGATGTACAGTTCGCAATCCCCATCCCAAATCAATCAATCAATTAATTGATCACGAGCCATGGTGGCAAGGCTGTAATTATCTCCTTCCCCGCGATCCTCTCTCATTACTGTATTACCAAAGTACACGTCTTACACATAGCGAGTCTCGCCCTCAATAAAATGTCGAAATTATATCCTTGTGTGTTCAAGGATCGATATCAGGCCGCTGCAACCCGATCGATGCTTGGTCGAAATCACTCCGTGGTGGTCTGGTTCTTGTGGCAGTCAAAGGACACGAGGCTCTTGTCCCACGAGATCTTGGCCAGGTCGTACTTGTGCGGGTTGTCGAAATAGAAGGCGCCGCCGAAGGTGCAGCCGGTCGGCGATGTGCAGATGTCGTCGCATCTACCACTGTTTTATTTGCCCGTCATATTAGTATAGGTTACTTACTCTGTCTCTCTCTCTCTCTCTCTCCCCCCCGATAATGATAATCGTGTTAATGAATGAGATAGATGAAAAGCGCTTACACTCGTGGCCAGCAGTAGAAGTCGTCCCCATCGGGCGCAAAGGTCCGCGTGTTCTGCCAGAACTCCTTGGTCACCTCGTGGCATTCCTCTAGCGTGTACGTCTCGTAGTGGCAGATGCCGGTCGCGTTGGCGCCTTGGCACATGAGGATCTGCGTAGGGGGCAAATGATGGTCAGCTCATGTACTGTAAGGAATTGTAGATAGTCGAATTTCGGTTGTTTTGGTCATGTGTAAGGAGGATTGGTTGTGGGTTTGAGGAGGCGACTTACACCTCCTAGAGCTCGCTTCGCTATTGTTGGCTTAGGCAGAGCTGACACGCAGGTTGCGGCTGCGATGATTGTAGTGATGAGGCCGAATAACTGCATCTTGATGATTTGTGTGTGTCGAGATGCAATTGCAGAATATGATTGGATATGATGCTTTTGTTAGACTGTGGTAATAGCTACGTAGAATAGAGCTGGCTGTATGTGGTGAAGTTGAAATAAGGTCAGGTGAGGTGAGGTGGGTGATGATGAAGACTAGATGTGAGTAACCGAGCTCGGCCGGGTATACGTAATTTCTTTGTTTGGTTCTACGTCACACTTAATCTTTGTCGCAAACAACTTTGGGGGACGAGGATGAGGCTATTAGTGCGGCACAGAAGGTCTGAAGAGAGAATGTTATAATGGTTATGTTCTCTCAATCATAGAGACGTGGGTCGTGGGCCGTGGGTCGTGGGTCGTGGGCCAGTGGGAGGGATATATAATGTGGTGGTAGGTAGTCTAAATAAGCATGGAGATCTACACTCATTGTGTGTCCTCACTTACCTTACCTCTGATACTTACTCCTCACATATGTAGGTCAGCAATGACGATGGACAACGGGCAGACACATGCATACAAAGTACAGACCGCTCATCCTTTGTGCTACGTACCGTAAATCACAGTGGCGCGCATGCCGGAATGCCATTGGTTGTGGGGAACTTCGTGAGTCTGGACTGATCGTCGCCGTGTCTGTGTTTGTACGGCAACGAACAATTAGGCAACATTGCAGGAAGATCAAGCCTCCTTTTGGCGAATGCTCATTTGGTACCATGGTACAAATCTCGTTGTTTGAACTGTTGTCTAGTGTATGTTCCGATACTACATCGTATAGATCTTCGTCTCCAACACCATGTCGTCGTATATGAGAACTCCTTTAACTACTCTGGTAATAGATATGGTGGGCTTCATCAATCTGCCTCTCGGGGCATAGGTAGCAGACGAACGAGGTCGAGAAGGGTCCAGACCCTGCATTGCGAAGAAGGCATCATCACAAGGGAAGGGACCTTTCAGCACGGGATCTCGCAGGTGGCAACGGCAGTGCACGGCATATGCAGCTTATGGGCATCTCGTATTAAGCAAAACCCAGGCGTCATGAATCGACTAATAAGGATATTTCTGGGGAGAAATCGGCCTCTGATTGGTCCCGCTCCCCTGTCCGGTACCCTGTCGCTGCTCTACGTCATACTACCCGACCCTTGCAATCCCGCTACTACCCTAGGGTAAGGCGGGAAGACGAATAATTGGTTGATCTTTTCATCGTGGACATTTTCACTTCGTGTTGGGGGTGGGACGGGCGTGTTGGTAAGAGTGCTGGATAGGTAGTATAACATAATGGCGACGATGGGAACAGCACGTCACGATATGGTGTTGGTCACCGGACTCGAAGACGAACGACTAGGTTAACTCTCGATGGGTGCCACACATCACAGTCGCTTGGGTTTGGAACAGCGTTACACTACATACATACTACCTAATAAGAGGTTATGCGGATGGCCGATGCAAGTCCACTGCAAGGCATGGAGCTGAAAAACTAACAAATTAGATAGCAAGGTGGCTGAACATGGTAGAGGTCTTTGCATTTCGTAGCATTACATTTCAACTCTGGCCCGTTCTTTCTCAGCCCAACAACATCCAGGCTGATCTATCGAATGCTGTGCGCTCAAGAAGTCGTGCGGAAATAACCCGTTCTCGTCCCCGATTTGATATTACAAGCAGCGCTACCTCCCCAAACCTCTCCAGGGTCTTATTATTGCCAAATCCATTTTGCTACGGTAGGATGAAGGTGGACCTATTCGTATATACTTTCGTTATCCCCAGAGGCATTGCGAAGTGATATTGGTTTGGTTTAATTATGCATCGTTCCTGAGCACCGGCAACGCACTCGCATTCCACATGTGGGTGGAAAGATCGCGTTAGAGCCTTCAAGGAACTACCGAGATAGTCCGTCCATTGGCTTCGTTTGTTGCCCATATTCGTAGTCATGGGATCCCGACAACATTGTGAGTTGGTTATGCTTACCAAGTGACCTTTAGCATTGTAAGCTAAACGCTATTCTGGTGTATGTTGTAGAAACAATCCTCAACGCCTCGCTTATAGCACTTTTCCTTGCTTCCTTAGTTGTCTTGTTGAACTGCCCTTTCCCTTCAATGGGTATATGGGTATAATGGATAATGGTGGACGGACCACCCTCCTCGGTATGCAGCCTCCGTACCCAATGTGCACTGTAATTAAGACTCGTAACGGCAATCTGTATCTACTGAAGAAGTTCTTCGCAGGTCCAGTCCTCATAGCTGCGTTGTAGTTAGAACGTCGGTATCGAGTAAAGGAGTCCAAGGGGATTTCACGTACTAGCCATCGGGCATATATCGGCGGACAATTAGGGGGATCTTCTTCTCGTTCATCTCCTTGATGGCAATCTGTAGAGGGTCGGATTCACCCTCCAAATCGACTAGTACAGGCGCATTCATGCTGTTCGCCGCCAAAGTCAGCCGAGTCGCTCTCATGCAGGTTACCGGGGGCCTTTGTTCTCTTGCCTGATCTGCAGGGCCCTGGTGCCTAGTATCCGCGCCTTCGTCGTACTTGGTCATGTAGGGGGTGGTTGTTCGCTCTTCGTTCGGGATGCGCTTGTCTTTGATGGACTTGTGGGCGGCGGGGCCCTTCTGGCCGTTGTTGGCGTTGGCGGATGGATCGCCTGAGATGACGACGTTGTCTTCTTCATCATTGCCGCGTCGGTTGAAGTCGTCGTCTGCGTCGTCGGGAACTTCTGGGTCTAGTTCATCTTCAAAGACATCCTCTTCCTCTTCGTACATGGGCTCGTCGCTGTAACAAGAGCTGGTTAGCACAGGCATGACGATGGTTACGTGGCGCGGCGCGGCGCGTCGGGGTAGCGCAGAGCAGGCAAACTCACTGGCCGCCATCACCCCCTCCGAGATCGTCGTTGTCCCCATAGTCAGACATGGTGTATCGCGTGTCGTGTGTCGTACAGCAAGTAGCGAGTGTGGTGTGCGGCGTGCGATGTGTGATGTGTATGTAGTCTAGGTAATAAATGGCGGGAGCAGGCGGTGGTAGCAAGCTGTGTTGAGCGGGCGCGCGCAAGCCTTCATCTAAATGCGATGGAAAATTTCAAGCCTGAAAGAGGCTGAAAGAAACCTCGAAATCGAGACCAAGAACTCTAAGCTACCTAGGTAGATAGATGCTGCTTCTTGATTGGCTGCTGCTCCCCTAGGTGCTGAAGCGGTGTGGCTGGTGAGTGATAAGAGGCGTTAGGTACCTAGGTAACCTGTGTTCATGCGTCTAGCGAAGGTTGGATCCTGCTTAAACGCCTATCAAATTGGAGATCCGCGGTCCGGCACACATTTCCAAGTTAAAGAGGTTGGAAACGAGAGCTAAGCCCCACTATAATTTTTGAAGGTCAAGGTCAATTCAATTATCTGTAAACAAGCAACACCAACTCAGCACCTGATTGCATGCTCCTCATCTAACAATTGCGATGTAGAGAAGACATGATGCGCTTTAAGGATTTCTCAAAATGAAGAGAGCGTCCGTTGAAGCACCGGAGGGCCCTCCTCTCCCCAAGAGGAGCCGGACCGGTGCTCCTCCCACCCTCACCGGTAGGTACACTATGCCACTTGCGCCTACACTTGGATTCGGGCTACTAACTCTACTCTTTCCAGAACATCCGGACTTCGAATTCGAGCCGAACGGCGACATCTCCGATACCGAGTCTCATTATACCGAAGTCACATCCATATTTCCAGCAGATACCCCTCATACACCCCTCAGTCCCGCCCGAAAATGGCCGTCCGACATGAAGACGATCAAATGTACATATCCCGACTGCGACAAGACCTTCAACCGCCCCGCCCGTCTTGCCGCCCATCTTAGATCTCATAACAATGAGCGTCCCTTTAAGTGTCCGTATCCCGACTGTGACAAGGACTATATAGAGGAAAAGCATCTCAAGCAACATGTCAAAGGTTCTCACACGGCCGAGAGAGACCATGTCTGCACCTACGAAGACTGTGGAAAGCAGTTCATGACTGCCACTCGTCTGCGTAGACACCAGCTGGTTCACGAAGGCCAGGAGCGCTTTAGATGCCGCGACTTCCCTCCTTGTAATCAGAGTTTTCGCAAGCACCAAACCCTGCAACGTCACATTCGAACCGAGCATCAGAACAAGCCAGCATTCCAGTGCAGCTACAAAGCGGACGAGTTGAGTCCCATTTGCGGACACGGCTTTGACACGGCCGGAGGATTGAGACGACATCTAGAACGGGACCATGGAGAGAATCGTTTCTGGTGTGAGGAATGTGCCACTCGAGAGGACAGCACAGGCAATCCCAGCAAGGTCGGATTCCCCACGCTTTCACTTTTGCAGGCCCATATGAAGGCTTCTCATGTCAACTGTATGTTCTGCGGGACGTCATGCAATGGAAGGGAAGACCTAGAGCGACACATCGAATCCGAACATGCGAACCACAAGCCTGTCGAAGAGCGCAAGACTGTTGTCTGCACATGGCCAGGATGCACCAAATCTTTCACTAGGACATCAAATTTGAATTTACACATTCGCAGCGCGCACGAAGGTGTTCGTTTCATATGTGGCGAATTCGACTTGAGCAAGACAGAGGGCCTAGCGACGTGGTCCAATGCCCAAGGTTGCGGACAAGCCTTCGGCCTCAAATCGGCACTGGAAAAACATGTGCGCTACGTCCATCTAATGCATGAGAGGCCAGAACCTAGCCGAGCGGGTAACCGGCCGTCGTCGCAACAACGCCAGGCCGAGCCTACTATGTTAGAACAGCTAACAGGCGTTGGTGAGAAATCACGAAGAACAGTTCCATGTACAGTTTCCGGTTGCCACATAAAGTTGACCTACGGTGGCGAGCTAGAGGCTCATATCCGAAATGATCACCCAATAGAGCAAGCTCTACTCGAAGGCATGGGGGAACCTGATGCCACTTTAGAGCCGTCGGTGGCGTTCCAAGATGTTGCACAAGGCATGGCGGCATGGGAGGTGGATTATGGCGGGGAGGACTTCTGGGTTGGGGCCGATGCGGCTCTGGAAACGTTCAACACAGGTATTGACAAGGAATGGCTTCGAGACGAAGCCGAGATGAGAAAACTGATTGAGGCCGATGACCTCAGTGGCCTGATTGACCCGTCGCTGGGGTCGTTGGCACAATGAGCTGTATGACTAGGCACTATGCTAACGAGTTCGTGATACCCTTTGATTTTGAAATGAAGACGAAGAGGACTGTACAGTACATACCATCAGGTTTTTGGGCAGTGTGGTCTTCCTACTGAATGTTTGGTTTCATGTTGTGCGGGGGGTGAGCATGCAGGAGCTGAGAAACGTCGCTTACTGTAAAGCCTGATGTTCCCTCGTTGACAAAGCTGAACGGTTTACAGTAGTTTCAATGAAAAGTTCTCAGAAAGAGAAAAGCAACTGGAATAAAGCTGATTCGCTTAATCCTCTGTCCCATATTCTATCAAGTCAAACGTACTGCACCAACCTACATAAGGCACGTGTTGTAGCAGGCTCCCAGGACAGTTGGAACACCCCCCTCGTCTAGATCTTGGCCTTGTTAGGCAGACAAGTGTAGATATAGGTAAAGCGGAATCTACCTTGCCTACAACGATTACATAAAGACTTATACTGCTGACCAAGTCATTTAGAGTGTTGCAATAACTAACTTAGCTATAATTCATTAAGGTACAGTAAGGTAGTGATAAAATTTAAGTGGGAGAGGGTGGCGTCCCCCAGCCATGCAAGGTGCCATACCACCTGCTTACAGTAAATACCGGTAAGTGTGATACTGTACTGCAAGGAACAATGCGGGAGAAGGATTCTTTCATACCGTCAACAACCATTAGTGGCATGTCTGTTTGTATGGTTACATTCGGTTAGGATTAGGTACAACAACATCAGCCCTATTGCAGCTATACCGTTATAAAAACAACCACCAATCTTCAAGACTACTGTAATGCAACTGTTCATGTGAGGACGCAACACTCGCCATTCAAGTATGGTATGTATGGAGACGAGACGATATTGTACCTAGTATAGAAGTGCTAAACCACCTGATGCTAGTATACTTCCACTATGCTACGCCGCGCAGGTGCATGCCCTCGTACATTTCTGTCCTATCAGATTACAGAACCGTTTATAATTAGACTGGCTGAAGGTCGGGGCACTCGCCTTGTCTTTAACATGCAATGCCACAGACTCGTTTCGTTACAGCACAGTGGGAGCACTCTTAATATGTACGGAGTTCTACTAGTGAATCCTCCAGCACGCGCCCAGCCAAGTTGGTGACCGACCAAGCCAGTTGTTCTCCTCGACGCCCCCCCTGAAGCCCAAACGGCCCCCAATACTTCAACACCTTACGATGTGACTGCTGGTCTATCTAGACTCTTTTGGTGATTATTTCAACGCGGTTGGCAAATTTCTGCCTGTTTGCTTGGCCATGGGTTCTTTTCTCCTTTGTTGTGGTTTTCCTGGCGTTTTCATCCTTTTTTTTCCTGCTTGATTGTGTTTTTCCCTAGCTCTTCCTTCGTCCGATCAGCTTCATAAGATCAGTTTCTTGTACTGTATATTTCCTCGAAACCAACCCATGGAGCCACAATTGCCGCCGGCCCACCTCGGACGAACCGGCAGTTGGGTTAGCGACCTAAGCTATCACCCCTTGCACGAGGAGGACGATCCTCAGAAGAACCTGATAGCCCCGGATAACGGTGAAGACGTGGATGGCCCACGAGAACAACCCAAGATCGCGTTGAGAAAGCGATTCAGCTGGGTACATCCACTTGTTCACCTCTTACCTGTGGGAGTGACAATTGCCATCTTGCAGCTCACTTTCCGAGAGATATATTGGGAGGATGACACTCGTTACGATGCAAGGTGGCAGGCAGTCTTGCAGTTCCCGGCGAAACTGCACGAGATCCTCATCGTGGGTTCGCTCTCTGCTATAGTGTTACAGTGAGTTTCATTTCTTGAACGTCTGATTCTGCCACGACATGAAACTACTGCGGACTTTCTCATAATTGCAGTGTCTTCTCTCTAACTAATTTATATCGAGCGCCTACTAACCCTTCTATGTTACAGTATTTTTCGTCGTAAGCTAGTCAGTGCAGATGGCATACCTTTGGGCCTCATGGTGGGAGCGTTCCAGATGGGATCAGCCGAATATCTAATCAGTACGAGTTACGTTAAGCCGTTAAGACATAGTCTAGCGCAAAAGCAATACAAGATCTTCTTCGTTGCTTTGGCTCTCGGCTTGAGCATATTGTACAGCTTTCTCGTGGGTCCCGCTTCTGCCGGAGCCCTTATTCCCATCCTCGCCTGGTGGGACATGCGGACGCCCTTCAACGACAGTCTTCCACTCACGAGCTACATAACTCGTAGCCACTCCGAACTCTATCCAGCGGCTCTTGGGGAAGATGATATCAACGAAGACTGCCTGGGGAAAGATCATTATGACTATCAGGGTTGTCCCGCGGAAGGGTGGCGTGTGTTTAAAGACTGGGCATGGACGCGACGAGAAGAGAGATACCGTTACAACGTGACACAGGGTCAGCACTATAATCCGACAATGGATAGTTCGTCCTCGGGGCAGGCGGAGAGGGAAATCATTACCAGATTGGTGGTCTCGCACAACTCTTCCACGTCTGCTGTTCTGAGCGGGACGCTGCATGCGAGCGCGCTGGCCCTAACTGATGCCTTTTGGCACTATGTCAGCAACAACACCGTAGGTAAAGTCAACAAAGTGAGACGCCCGAAATTCATCGTCTCTCCGGACACCCCAGTCTCGATCCCAGTTGTGCAGGTGCAATGCGATGCATATGACTTCGAAAAGGCGAGGTTGGGTCACCTCGACGATCCACACCTCACCTTCGAGACCGGCGCAATGAATGATTTATCGTCATCAGGGGTAAACGCATATTCGGCGACAAAGTGGCTCGTTCCAGATAATACGTGGAATTTCACCCGCCCTTGGAATGCGACCAACATCACATGGGTCGACGTCTCCGAAATCAAGGGGACCGGAAACGAACCGCTGCATGCTTCGCTAACCGCCCTCGTGACTGTGCCGATTCGCTACTACAACACTTATCCCAACGATACGAAGTATTATTGGCAAGGAAGCAGGATTTCCCCTTGCATTATTGATGCGCGATGGGCCTCGACCGAGGTGACGTTCGACACCGGAGACGAGGTCCTCACGACGGACCTCACCGACTGGCTGAACACGGCAGATTTCCTCTCCGGCGACATCAACCTGAAAACCGCGCTATCCAAGTGGAAACTCAGTCCCCCTATCTCTCTATCAGCAGACTGGGCGCGTATACTCAACTCTCCGATATTAGAAACAGACGACGACAATAGCATCTACCGCGGCCTACACCTCATCGAGAACTTCCTCCAACAATTCGTGACGGTGAAAACCTTCGACGACGGCGCCGTGATCCTAGAATTCTACCCGAGCAGCGGCCAAGCCTCGCCGACAGACACGTCCAACGACGTCGCCATCATGCTCGGCACGGTGATCGCAGACTGGCTCTCGCGGTCGACGTTCCGCGGCACAGGTTTCACGACGGTGCTGTCGCCGGAGAAGGACGGGAACGTATCCACCATCGACCTGCGCAACCAACGGTTGCCAGACGCATTCCGCACCACGCCCGTCGCGACCTTGGAAGACCAGACGCCCATCACGTTCAACGTGCAGCGGCACGGGTGGGGCTACGGCGTGAAGCCGGACAATGCCGACACGATCTGGTTCTCCATCATCATCCTGCTGATCCACGTCCTGATCGTCGCCGTGTACTTCGGCTACTCGTTTACCTTCTGGTGCCGCGCGCGGGGCTGGACGAGTAATGCCTGGGGCACCATTGGCGAGTTCGTGGCGCTCGCGGTCGTCTCGCCTTCCGCGGATGAGTTGAGGAACTCGGGCGCTGGGATTAATCGTTCTAGAACTTGGATGACGCGCCTCCGCATCCGGGAGGGAAGTGAGAATGCTGAAAAACTCGAGCTCGTGGTTGGGACGCGGGATGGCGCTGTTGTGCCTACTGCTAATATGGTGAAGCTGGATAAGAATTATGCTTAAGGCTTAAAATATAGACGGGCTGTGTATTGAAAAATTTGGTGCTTGTTGATAAGGGGTATTGTATATGAGGTATTATATATATGGTGCTACTCATAGATATGAGAGCTTTGGTCATAAACATTAATAAATATATATTATGGCACTACGAGCTATCGTTTTCGCCACCACACGTACCGAGTGACCAGAGCCTATGATCCGAGTCCTCTAGAGTTAGAACTCACATGTGATATATATAATTATATAAGCAAGAAGCTTCAGCTTCTGGCCGTCCCGAAAATTACCTGATCGCCTGAGACGGCTTACGAATGCGAGGAAGTAGAAGGACATGATAAAATATTATTGAAATTCGAATATCCCCCTGGATCTTAGGTCCCTGTTACATTTTCCACTTTACACACTTCACAATGCCCTCTTTTTTATTTCCTTCCTAAGTCTTTACCTCGATGAATAGCTAAGCTATAGCCCTGTAAGTCATTGCATGCATTCGGTTAGCCTACCTCATAATTAGGGTGCGAAGTGGTAGCAGCCCGCCCGACCAGATTCAGTATCTAATCATGAGCGGCAACTGGACGCTTCTGCGAATTATCTAATCTTTGATACAAAGAGCGTGGGGTCGATGAAGCTGGCGATTGGGCGGAGGCTATTCAGACATAAAAAGCTATAGTTCGCCCACCAAGCCGAGGCGGGGCTCCAAACCCCCCCTCCCCCCCTCGTTCTAACAGTGAAACGAGGGGTTCTTTTGGTTGGTGAAGAAAAGCCGGCCAGAATTCTCCTATACCAGATCTCGTCGCCGGATTAGGAGATGCTTTTCTTATTCCGGCTAGCGTCTCTCAGGGTCATGGCAGTGTCAAGGCCTGGTGAAATAGAGTGAAACTCTGGTCTTAGCATAAAATCAAGAAGGAAATCTAAGATGTGGTAGATATTAAGCACCATGGTAATGTAGAGTTTCGGTCGTCGAGCAGTCGAAATGAAATCGGGCGCCCAGAGGATTCCACAGCGCGTCTCAGGGCGTAGCCAGCGCGTCACGGGGCTGTCTGGCGTCCTACCTTCCATTAACCATCCTCACCAGCCAACTGGAATCTACGTGCAGCGACTTTGGTGTTACACAACATGAAAATGACGGCTAGGTGCGAATATCCCCGCGTTGTCTGTTTAAGTACCTACCTAAGGTATCGTGGAAGAGGGGGATTTATCATAACGCCCCATCCTGGTATTTCAGCACTTCTCTCCCTCAAAATTCTACCTCTCAGGCCAGAAAACTCTAGCAAAAACCAAGTCTGAGATGACTCACTAGGATTGTCAAGATGGGAGCCGATTCTGGATTCGATATGGTCCCTCGGCTATCACAGGGAACCGAGGACCGTAGAAAATGGGACCGGTTCCTCGAAGGGGTGAAGCAGTACTATGCTGACGATGAGCAAGTAGAGGTCGGTCCACGCGTCGTACAGTTCAAGGCGGGTGAATGCCCATCACTTCCTATGGAAGGACATAAGTTTTTGCGGTTTAGCTCTAAGATCACCGGAGGCATCGCAGCAAAGACTGGAGTCTGGAAATACATCCGGGAAGTACAGGCATTCGCGAAGGCTGTATTTGGAGGCCGGATCCGCCCTTGGAACGAGTTGTGCGATGTATGGGGTTTCTACAGATGGGATTCCGTCTACGCGACAATGAAGCTGTACAATCTGGTAGGTACGCCCCTTGAGTCCCCCGCCGTATGGCTTGTCTTACCTTCTCGGAAGGATATTGCCACACCTGAGCCTATTCCCCTTACTTCCGTCAACAACCAAGGCAATACCGACCTCTACGAAGTGATGGCGATCCCCGGCCGAGGCAAAGGACTAGTAGCCAAAGTTGATATTCCCAAGGGCACCCGAATCGTTTGCGAAAACCCGCTTTTCACACTCAGACGCTCAGCGCCACCGTCCTTGCATCGCCTTGTAGCCGAGAAGCTCAAGCTACTCCCCACAGACAAGCAACGAGAGTTCCTGTCTTTGCATAACAACTTCCCTGGTAAATACGCTTTCGCCGGTATCATGAGAACCAATGCTCTCCCATGTGGTCCAGGTTCTTCCGTCGGAGGCATATATCCCACAGCTTGCCTCATCAATCATAGTTGTATCCCGAATGCCCATAACAATTGGAACGAAGAGGCCCAACATGAGACGATACATGCAACCAAGAACATCCTGGCTGGAGAAGAGATACTGATCTCTTATGCGGACGGGTCGTCGCAGGCTCGTCAGAGAAAACTCAGAGAAAGTTTTGGTTTCCAGTGTTCCTGTGAGCTTTGCTCGCAACCTCTCCAGGCGATCCAAGCAAGTGATAAACGCCGTGCCGACATTGAGCAGCTCGACGAAACGATAGACAATCCAGTCGCCATGATGAGCAGCCCGCAAAAGAGTCTGGCGGCCTGCCATGACCTCCTTCATGTTCTTGATCAGGAGTACCGGTATGGTGGTACAATGATCATACTCTTGGCAAGGCTCTACTGTGGTGCCTTTCAAATTTGTGTTGCACACGGAGACCAGGCTCGAGCTAGTGTTTTTGCAGAACGTGCATACATGTCACGGGTTGAATGTGAGGGCGAGGACAGCCCAGCAACTCAGAAGGTCAGAGGCTTAAGGCAGGATCCGACCAAGCACCCATCCTTCAGGGTATACTCAACGAGATGGAGAAGTACGAGGACGGCCAGGCTGGGGAACGTTGATGCGGACAGCTTTGACAAGTGGCTTTGGAAACATTCAGGCTAGGGAAAACACTGACTCAGTGGTCTATTGTCGCGACATTTCCAGCAGTCCTTGGAATGATTGATGTCTGCAGCATTCTCCCGTTGATTTGTTGCAAATGAACCAGGGCTGTTGCATATGTCTTTAGCAGCAAGCATAAAGTGATTAGGGACGATCAGTTCGTCATACATACTAAGTAGGTAGTTAGAATGCATAAAATACATGTCGTCTTGTCATCACATCTTTATATCGCAACTGCTGGGGTAGGAATGTCAGGAATGAACAAGGTGAGTAAGTACTAAGTAGTTGAAGCCCTTACTATTGTCAGAAATAAGCAAGCCAGTCAATCAATCGAGGGTGTATTGTGTTGTATATATCCAAGAGCGCATCTTGCTCTGTCTCTGAGACCTGCATTTGCCCGAGGTGGGCCTTCCGATATATCCGTTATCCGATAGCTCGGCTTTGGAAGTCAATCCGATATCTCCGGGCGATATTTCAAGCGCTAATCTACTGTATTTTTAGCATTTCTCCTGTAGCGTAAACTGTGCTGACACGAGTCTACATATAAGCTGAGGGTAGCCCCCCCATGCTTACCTGAGGTTATCCGTGCACAGAGTACCTACGGGAAGTGGACTGGTACATCGCCGCCCAGCAGTTTATATATAGATTTAAAGTCGCCTTCGGCGCCAGGCGGCTACGCCGCGAAAACCACAAATTTGCTTTTCTTTTTAAATTCTTTGACCTCCGGGGGGCATGCGCTCCGCGCCGACCCCCACTCCGGAAAAAAAGCGAATATATTGTTGTCTTGATCCGCCGTTCGCCCTACAGGCTCACCAGGCTCGCTATCTTTTAGGTGCCGTAAACGGTTTAGCCAAGTATCGGTTGGCACGTGATTAGGTATTTTGAGTGGAGTTACCCTCAGGTCAGCTAGGGGGGGCTACCCTTAGTTTGTCTGATCTCTTGTAACAGGGTGTTTTTTTTTTGTTTCGTGGACTGAAAGCTTGGTATAATCTGTCGATTTTAATTGGGGCCTTATCTACGCATGAGAGCACTTGTACGTTATACATTTGCCCTACAGCTTAATTTTATAATAGAATTGAATTCGGAATTGTGTATATGAAATACATATGTGCTATTGTCATGCACCGTGTCACGATCCTCGTGCATGAACAAGAGTGAGTCTATTGCCTACCTACTGTAGGGTTCGCAGGGTTGGCAGCTACTCGCATGCGTTAGCCGAGAGCATACTACTAGTTGACGACGGAACAGTAGTCGGAGGTGGCGATCGTGACCGAAAATCGCGTAAAGGCGGTTGGATAGTGGGCTAATAGTGATAGTAATGCACTGTTAACGGCGACAATGTTGTGGTCCGGGGGATGGTTTGGATTGGTGGGCGTGACGCCCGGGAGGTTTGGATTGGCTCTAGCCAACCACTTGCTTAGAAGCACTGCTTGATAGAGAGTCATAAGGGAGCAATAAATAAATCTCGCAGAGGTGTAGCGCAGCGATCATGTAAATAGAAGTGAACAAGTGCACTCTCCAGTATCGATCACCTGAAGTGCATTCAAATGATCCCCCAGGGAAAGCGACGGAATCACTTTAACGAAGCCCTTGAAGCTCAAAACAACATGAACATAATGCTCCCAGTCGAAGATTTATAGAGATTAGGTTACAATTTTGTAGCTAGTTAGAAAAATAGAACTAGTAGGCCTGCCGCATTGTCATAATTGGTTAGCTGGGTGCTCCCTGCCGAATATTCAACATGACATCTTCGTAGACTTGTTGCGAGTCCTTATGCATCCATTCATCTTGTCGCTGTCTCGACGTGGTTCAATGTGGCCTCGGTCCTATCCTTGCGGTTTAGACCCGCAGGTGACTCCATCCTCTTGACCTTGATATCCCCGCGGGTGACGACCTCGTCACCAAATTTGGCCGCAACCTCTTCCAGCGTCAGGAAGCGCGTCTCGGGTAGGTAGAGAAGGTAGATGGTACCAGCAAACAGGTTAGCTGCGATGAAAACGAAGTAGAACCTCCACGAAATGACGTCGAAAGCAATCGAAGCCGCATACGACAGCCAGATGGCCGTGATCGACTGGGTGAAGACAGAGAAGCCGACACCGATGCCGCGCAGGGCCAACGGGAATATTTCGGCTACCAATACCCAAGCGACTGTAGAGATACATGTTAGTCATTGATTCTGTGACGACGTACAGAGTTATCACTAAGCGCGTGTTCGGCATTGTGTACTCGAGATGGGAATTGCAGAATTTCTCTAACGTGTCCAAATCTGGGATGAAGGGGGGGGGAGGGAGAAGAGGATAGGTATCAACTGACCGCTATTGAAGTAGAAAGAGTAGGCAAATGCGAATAGGAAGATGAGGGCCACAGCTGCACGTGAACCTGTCGGGTTGACGCCATCTGCGTAGAAGTAGGAGAGCGCCGTCAACACGGCGAGGAGGACAGCCAGCGTGTAAGATCCGCTGATGACGGTCTTGCGTCGCGTCCAGTGGTCCGCGGTGAAGAACACGTTGATGATCTGGCCGATGACGGCACTAAACCCGTAGAGGGCGCCAATCAGAAGCACTGTATTGCCCTCATAGCCGAGAGAAGCATATAGAATGGACTGGTAGTTTTGGATGATGTTGGACCCGGACAGCTTCTGCATGTTGACGATGAGACATGCTAGCAAGGTACGGCGTATGTATTGCCGCGTGAAGAGTTTCTTGAAGTTTTCCGTTTTGCTAGACCCGGCTTCTAGCCTGATCTGCTGACACATTTCAGCGAACTCGGCTTCGACGACATCATCACCGCGGTGACCATGCAGTGAGTACATCACCTTCTTGGCGTCGCCGTAACGTTCTTGCTGTGCCACTGCGATGAAAAAAACATCACGTCAGCCTTGTATTATTTATCTGCTGGCGCATGCAAATTATAGGGTGGGTTAGTCAATGGATGAGTCACTTACACCATCGAGGAGAGTATGGGAGAAACGCAGTGAGGACTGCCAAGAGTACCGCCGGTGGCCCCTGGGTAGCAAGTGGTATACGCCATTGAAGGTCACCATAGGCGAATGCCCCAGCATAGCCGATAAAGCCTGCAACCAAGAAACCAAAGGTGTTCATGAGACCCTTTAGACCGACGAGAAACCCGCGGTTCTCCGCGAGAGAGAGCTCTGCAAGGTACACGGGTGCAGTTGGATAGACCATTCCGGTCGAGGATCCGGAAAGAGCCCGCCCGACAATCATCATGGCCGGGTTGACAGCAGCTGCCTGCAGAATGGCGCCTGTGACCGAGATACAGCAAGCGAGAAGCAGAGTCCAACGCCGAGATATGCGGTCCATGGTATAGGCGGCGGCGGCGCTGCCAACAGCATAGCCAGCATAATATCCAGATACGATACCAGCTTGGATTGAGGCATTGTCCATGCTGGGTCCGTACATATAGCGTTTGAAGCTGTCATGCGCGATGGTCGAGGCAATAATTCCAGTATCTATACCATACAAGAATCTGTCCATCGATTAGCCGTTCCGTTGGTATGCCGAGACTCACTTGCAAGCTATTGCTTCACGCTCGCTGTAACATGGATTACGTACCCCGCAAGACTGATGGCCAGGCCGACAAGGACTGACCTGGTCGAGTTGCCGCGATGCCCAGCAATTCGTTTCGCCATTCTTCAGGGTCTTGCCGTTGGATGGCCAATATAAGGAGGTAGTGAGTGAGTTGTAGCTTCAAATGAGAAGCTACAGGAGAAGTACAGATAATTTCTTTTGTTCTGGCCTGCCTGTGCATAAGAGGTTGATATCTCACCCCGCAGTATAAATGGGTGGGTTATACTTCATATTTTATATAACAAGTTCCCCAACCCAAGTTGTTATGTTACGGGCGGTAATAGTATTAACCACCAATAAACAGCGTCCAATGACTAGCTAATTCTTAATCCTGGAGTGCAAGGTGCTGCTACATACACGATTCCTGGATTGGAAGTTTCGTATCCTATATCATTAGAATTGTATTAGGTACTTTGCTTATTATTATCCGGGGTGCAGGGAAACCCCAAAATCCCGAGGTTATAAGAGAGGGGGACAGGACTCTGCTACCCCGACTAATAGAATTACGGTTGTGTGGATACTTATAAGTACCTAGAAAAAACTCATAGGTCTTTTTAAACGTATAAATATTTTTAATAAAGCTTAAAATTTATATATAAACAAGCACTTTAGCGGAGCCAGAGTAGGCCAGCTGCTGTTAGGTGACAGCCCTGCTTCGCAGGAGCCGCGGCCTCCAGCCAACCCTACATCTACACCCGCAAGTGCAAACCCTTTTGGGGATTCCTATCAAGTATACTTTAAGTAGGCTTAACTGTTCCGTTCCTTTTAAATACGGTGCTTTCATAAATTAATACGCCGAAGGTAAAACGGAGGCCCGGCGGCTAAGAGGAAAGAGCAGGGTCGTCGCACCGCTATAATGAGTTAGTAGACGCCTTCGTACCAACTGCTCAATATTGCTTTAGTATACAAGTGTTTGTTAGCAGCTAGAATAAAGGCTTTTCTGTTTCTACTGTTTGAATAGAATGGTTAAGTGATATCAGAATGTATCAAAGAAGGAATAAACTAGTTAAGCTCTTTTATTGTTTCTTTTCAAACTCCGCGCAATATTGCTTGACAATGAGATTGTTTGTCTAAAGTCTAAAACCCAATAGCCCATATAAACGAGTGAATCTCCTATTCTTTTAAGGATATTAGTTCTACAGTACCACCTCTCACACTTATCTCTTCCATTTACACTCTGCTTCTACTTTTACTACGCTATGGCATTCACAAAACCGCCAGGCAAAAGACTCAGCCGGCGCAAATTCTGCTCCAGGTTTGGTTGCAATGCTCCCGTAGTCCCTGGGCAGGTCCTTTGTCTTGCTCATAAGGCAGCCCAAAAACAGTACGACAGCAGGCGTTCTGAGAAAAGGAAAGAAAGCGGCAAGTGCACTCGATGTAATCTTCCAAACGATGATATCAAGTATAGCTGCTGCACGGGTTGTAGGCACAGAAGTCGCTACCTCACTCAACTTTGGGGAATGAAGAAGCCAAACAAAGACGAGATCTACTATCTAAAAAGGAAACCTGAGAAATCTCAAGAGGAGTTACCTAGTTGTGGAGTCTGTGCTAATGCTGTAAGTGGGCAGATATGTCAAGACTGCTACAAGATAGTCGCTGGGCATGAATCTCCTTGTAATGGACAGTATTATTGTATTCCATCAGAGGTTCAAATGACAGCTGCCTTGGCTTTACTAGAATTAGCAAAGCCACAAGACAATCCACCGTCAGAGCCTGAACAGCCACGATACAACTTACGACGTCAAAAGGAGTCCGTGGATTATTGCAAATATTAAGCCCATCTCTTGTCTACTGGAAGAAATGCTTTCATATTTTTAGTTACCCAATGTTTTAACCTTTGTTTTATGCATACTCACCAATAGAAGTATTATTAACAAAGAATTACACAAACTGTCCACAGGTCTCTTTGTTCTATGTATGCGTTGTGACATTATATGGCGTGGCGATTACTGCCTTAGGGACATACAAAGCAGTGCGGTAGAAGGTAGTCAAGCTACGAAGATACCATCTACCTAGGTGTGGCAAGGGCTTGTACTCAAGGGCTTGGAACAGTGTTCATATTCAAGGTCCTTGGCCTTCCTAACCCGCCCGTCGATATAACCTTGCCCTTTGCCCCTTATTTATAGACGGCCTTAGGGCCCGTGCCTTTAGCCTACCCCTCCTCAGCTACCTTCGATCGAGGGTCTTTATGAGTCCCGTAATCGTCGCCGACCAATGGTCATGACCTTCAGATCTGTATGTCTCGCCGAAGGCTGGTAGGCGTAGGCATCTGGCCTTGGCCGGTGACACTAACGTTGTAGTTCTGGAATACTGATAATACGTTTTAATATTTATTCCTTCACTAATGCCGTAATTCTTGCTCCCTTTTCACATACTAATTAGGCCGCGTAGGTGTTCTGGGGAACACATATCATATAAGGAGGTAGGCTGGCCTTACGCATCCTGAGATACTTAGAATCACAATAATGAATGAGCAATATTGATCGAAAGGAACGCAATAGTATATTAACCAAAAAAAATAGAACAATCGCGATGCTAGGTAGTACCAAGTTTTCTCCGTCTGTCACATTCCCCCCTTTTTTCTATCCCCAAGTCCCCCCCCTTTGAATACACATAGACATATGTAAGTAGGTATGTATGTAAGGGTCTACGTAATCGACCCCCTTGCACACTACGACCAGCGCTACTTTAATATGAGCCCTGTGAGCCGGTTACGTGATACCTAGTTCGTGCTCCCGAGATATTCCTATCCTATTCATCCTGCGCTTGCGTCGTGGTTATATAGATGCTTGTATTGTCAACAGTCTGTGTCTAGAAAGAACCTTGAGTGCGAAGAGACCAACGTCAAGGAAGACCAAACGCCGTCACTTAGCCTTAAGTAATTGAAAGAGCTGTCTCTAGCGTCTTTGAGTTGTGACGGCTTGCCGGCTGAACCTTAGCAATACCAACGCTTCATATCTTAGCGAAGAGATTTAGAGTACAGTAAAGAGATTCTAGAAGAAGTATTTTTTAGGTGCCCCGAGACCTAGGTCAGTGATGGGACCCCAATGAAAAGTTTGTCGGGGACGGCCGACTGAATATGCTTAGCTCCGATACTGTCACACACACGCATACCGAGAGTTTGGGACACTCGATATCATGTAAATAATCATATGGCCGGTAAGGTGCCGATCAGATCAGTTCGTGTTTGATCGAATCAGATCTGATCGCAGTCCCGAGAACTGATCTGATCACTCCCACAACTGCCTGATCCTCTGAGAGAGTCAGCTGCGTGAGTCGGTGTAGCCGACGATTTGGGCGAGGCTATTCAGGCATAAAGACCGTAGCTCACCCGCCCCGTAGAAGGGGAGCCATAGATCTACAGGGCCCCCTTGACTGCATAGAAGATTATTGCAAATTGAATAGCCTTCTAGCCCCTTAATCACAAGCCATCGTTAAAAATACTAATCCCATCACTTTTCAAACCCGATGCTAATTCTCTCCGTGTCCCTAGCAAAGCTAGGGCTAGATCATTGGAACATGGGCATGCTAGATCACGTTTTCTCTCATCACCAGGGAGACATTCATACAATAAACTCGACGTGATCGGCGTACTATCCGGTAGTCCCTTTAAGCGCTACGCAGATGCCTCTCAGAAGACTGAACGGCCTTCCTCAGATAAGCAAACTCCAAGATCGGAAGGCCAGGACATAGCGGGAGCTAGGAGAGAAAAAAAGCCCACGACATAGAAGCAGAAAGTTTTAAACCCCGATCTCTTTTCCTTGGATATCTTCATCCCAGTCTCACTCCCTCAGGGTTGTCAGTACTGACCCCCACCCTCCGACTCAAGCAGCAAGATCGCGAATTAAACTAGTACACCCAACTTCAGTTCACGATGAAGAAAGAAACAAAGGTTTGATTGAAAACCAGGTAAGGCCGGCTTGTGACAGTGACTTAGGTTAGTAAGTTTGTCTAGGTTTTATAAAACAGAATCACGCAAAGAACGCTGTTTTATAGGTCGTCAATAGTATAGCGAACTCTGGTTTTAGATCCCAAACCTTCCAGTCCTAGAGGCTTCCATATCAAATACTCAGTAATTGTATTATTCAGAAAGGGTGAAGTAGACCTAATACGACAAAGATTATTACATTGTTCTGCGTGACTCAGGCAGGTTTCTGTCTCTGTCAATATATGACACTACAAGTTTCCAGTGCAACAACTTTTCCGCAATGTTTCAAACAACCATTCATTCACCTCCAATATAAATAGTGTCTAGAACTTCCATTAACCCACAACTCAAACCCCCACTATACCTCGCCCTCCACCGTCCGTCACACCAGCTCAACAAGCCTACGCTCACCCGCCCAGTTACGCTCCGACGACTATCATGACATCAAGAACTCGGAAATGTAGGAGGTATGACAGTGGACCCGATGAAAATGACCATGCCATTCTACAGCGACCATGCTCATCAGACCCTGACAAACCAGGACTCAAAGCAGGCGCCGCAATCTCAGCAGTCTCGGTCGGCCATCTACTACATCGAAGTCACATTAGGATGCAGACTAGCTCGATCCCATCACCAGCTCGCTCACAAGACCAAACCCTCCCTCCTCCTTCTCAGGCGCCCCCAAGCACGCAAAAGAGGAGGAAAGGCAGCACGTCAGCAACCGAACAGCACCAGCCCATCGGCTTCGTCTGCTGCCACTGCCGGTACCACAGCAGCGGATCATACTGCTCGAACCCAGAGTACACGGCGTGTCCTCACAAGAACCTACCGCGGTGCCGGAATTGCCCCATCATCTTCACTCCTCCACGAGCGAGGCGACATGACACGTGCGAGGACGGATGAGACAAGGTAACAACAAGCGAACTATTCTTGGGAGCTGGCTAGCACAAAAATTAGCTCCTGAGATGAGTATTATCATACAACAGCCGCTTTGGGGATGAGACCAGCGTCCGGGGAGATCAAAGCAAAGACTTCAAGACGTGGGCGATGGGCGGTTAAGTTGGGGGGCTAGGAACCACGGCCACGCCGTAACTCAGGTAGGCCGCAGGCAAAGGAGCAAGGCCGTCGTCGCTAACGTTAATTATCCCAGGAATCACCATGCGGGTTGGCAAATCATTCAGTGATTCTGGTGGCGATGGAATACAAGAAGGTACATACATAGCTTTGAGCTGATCATGAGCTGAACTATGGCCATAGCTCATATCAAACCATTAATTTCCCCGCCAATAGCTTCTAGGATATACACAACGAGGAATACCCACGCTGAGTTGAGCAGAGTGCCCCCAAGGATTCAAGGACCGGATCATATCCTTGTAAGTTAAAGTAGGCTTACCTGTATGTGTAGATGGTAGTCATAGCCACTTAGAAGGGTGAGCAAATTAAAACCTTGAGTAACTTAATCGAATTCTTCGTAGTAGGCTGTAGCTAGGTATATACCTAACATACATTCGTGCGGGTGCATGAGTGTAGCCGGCCTCAAACAATATAACCTCCTGTTTTCAACCTCCTATACCATCCAGGCGGCGATAAAAGTTCCTCCTTATTAGCCCGCTTATATAGCCCTATGCCATGTCAATATGGCGTCGCTCCGACTTTGTCGCTGAGTATCCCCATTTTAGCTGGCCCTCCAGGAGTCGACAGTACACCCTCTTTTCCCACAAGAAATTGGGAAAGTTGGGCTTTTAGATCTATTACCGAAAGTCCCAGGGAGGGGTGAGAAACGAGTTCGTTGTCCGAGCATTTTATAGATTCAGAAGCTTGGGGTGTTATAGGGAGGATACACGACTTCATGATTTCCGCCGCGTTCTCCCAATCGCTGGTTTTGGAACTATTGAGATGAAAAGCCTGCATAAACTCGCATTTGAGTTCAGCGCCGGGGAGTTTAAAGCTCTCCTCAAGCAACACCCCCCCTTCATCGAGATTGTGAAGGATGATAGAACGTACCATTCTGCGTCCTGCAAGTCGATGCTTATAATTTTCAGGATCTAGCTTATATTTTTCGAGAAACTTGCGCTCGGAGCCGAAGTTCGATTTCAACCACATTTCCTCTGCCGGATTATATTTAGAGTCGTCGTTGAATTTCGCCCTTTTGCGAGGACTTTCGCCAATTGTTGCAGCAGCGGTGGGAGCAGTAGGGGCAACTAGCTCGTTTGGATCAGAGCTTCTCTCCCTTTTGAGTGTCCCTTGGGCGTATTCGGAACTCGTCATGGTAGAGCGATGTGTTGGGAGACCGCGCTCTTGCCTCAGACGTTTATAGGTTTGCCATCTCATCTGCTCAAAGTTGTGCCAGAAGATGATGTGATTGTTAGCCCTATAAGAAGGGTGGTCTGAAAGAACTATTACGGGGCCAACTGCGCTATCAGATAGTTCCGTCATAGGCCTAGACGATCGATGACCTTGTTCTACCAGAGATCTGACCGAATTATGATCTGATTCCTCGACGAGTTCCTGTCCGTTGGCCTGGAAGTACGCAATGAGGTTTCCACTGTTTACACGCTGGAGTTAGTAATTACTGAAAAGAGTAAGATTTCAGCTCATGTTTCGGGATCATGCAGGAGCAACAAGGTCTGAAGTTTGCCAAAAGGGGGAAATAATGACTCCAGGGAACTAACTCAGGGCTGGAAATGTAACTGTTTGCTTTCGCAAAGGTCCAATTACCAATGTCTGCTTCCGCCGCAATAACGCTGAAAGGAAGAGATGGTACGTGGAGAACGTCTACGAGCCGAAGAGTACTCGGTACTGCACCTTTGGAGAGGCGGTGATCTTTATTGATGCTTAACTCGACTGTACCAATGCCATACGCGCGGAGCGTGTGGTACCCGTTTACAGAAGAGCACAAAATAGAGGAGAAAAAGCTGGTGTATTCCTTGAAAAGATGCCTGTCTCTGCATATACTATTACACCGTTTTGTTAGTGGAAACGTGGTCACAAAACTTCAGGCCAAGGGAGACTCACTGTGCGTTGGATTCGGGAGACCAGAACCAGGCCTGGCCGAGAGAAGGACGGTCCATGGGGGATAGCATACCTCGTAGCGGATACACAGCTTTCGGGATCGTTGATATCACCGCGATGGGCAGTGTGCGGGTAGTTGATGCAATGATAGAATAACTTGGAAATATACGTGGCAAACGTGGTAAGCGTGTTGGTGCGGGTTGTAAAGATGAATGTGATGTTAGAAAGTGTGGTGTATGGTGGGTAGATTACCTGCAACCCCGAGTTAAGGTGTAATGTGCCTACCTATATGCATGTGTATACCTAAGAAAGTTATAAGGCATTAGCGTCCGTCTTAGGTGCCTGCCCATGCCATATAGGTACATACTTACCCGTGTGGCAACCTGAAAGGTAGCCCATTGACTGAGGAACGGTTGCCTAGGGATAAATATCTTTATACTATTACTTACCCTACTATATTTATATATATAAATATATAGCTTATAGACTATAGACCCTAACACTTAGTTCTAATATAACCTAGTCCTTAGAATAAATCTTTAGCCTAGTATAATAATTATACTAAATTATAAGTTATTTTTAAAAAAAATTATAAATATAAATAATGCTATTTGCGCAGCTTTATAGCAATACACTACAATTATTATATATATAAAAAAAGTATAAAAAGTACCTTATTTTAATTATCTTAATACCTATCCTTAAACCCTAAACCCTATACTTTTTAGCCTATATATACTTTATAATAACTAACAACAATAGCACTAATAATTTTAAAAAAAAAAAAAAAAAAAAAAGGTGTACAGCAGGCGCCGACAACAGACGCTATCTTCTATGAAGATATATATACTAGATTCACACGACGCGAGTTTCGCCGTGTCAATTGAAACCAAGGAAGAGATTCGCCATTATTTGTGGAGGTACGGGGTTCAGCAAACAAAGTTAGCAGACGAAGATGACCCAACCCTGTAGACTAGATGACGAACGATAAACTCTACGGTACTGTACTCAACCTCGTATTATCAGAATCTAGGTTAGCAGCTTTCTTGTTCACAATTAGAATAGAGGAGTTACTTCTAGATAGCAAAGGCTCTCTCTTCCCGTGCTATCTCCTATCTAATACGCACCTAATGGTGCATTGGCGGCGGGCGGCACACAATTCCTCGGCTGAGCAACATGTCAGAGCAGCAATTCGGGGTTGACAAGCACCAAAGTCAATGTTACCCTCGCACAGCACATAGACCGCAAGATGTAAACGGCCCGGCATGTGTTGATATGTCAGCCACGGTCATTGTCATGGTATATACGTGGCTTTTAGGACTGAAGATGCGGCAGGGCCATGAAAGTGATAACGTCAGCGAAGCCTACTTACTGTAGGTATGTATATACAGACTGGAACAATGAATACTTCGTGACATGGAGACGGACACATGTGGGGGGGAGAATAAGTGTTCCTTGCAAAGTAAAAGAGAAAACTACAACACACGGTCTTCAGATTGATAAATGAAGTTGACCTCATTCCGACGCTCTCCCAGCTGAGGAGATTACTGATCGCTATTGAAAGTAGCGACTCAGGTGAATGAGGAATACCTACTGTACAGTACGGGTGGGCGAAGCTGAAGTGGTTAGATTGAGGGTGGAGTAGGTCGACTGCTACCCACTGTAAGCTAATGTGGGGGAGTTTGACCTCACGTTGGGTACCTAGAGCCCTGTTAACTAAGCCACATCCCTGAGCCACTCACTATTCTGCACTATGCTAGGTTAAGGCACTCCCAAACAGAGCTATTCCTTGCTCGATGATAGGTACTTTTGTGACTTGATTGGGACTTAAGTGTGAGTGTCACAGTCTCTGCTTCAATTAGTCATCTCCCAATTGACCTATCTCCGCTTGGTGTTCCGTAATCAGCCTTTATTTCCTATCTCCGAAAGTTACCTGCTCTCGCCAAGGCCAGCAAAAGAAAGTTAGGTTCGGAATGATGGTATGGATGTTGTATGGAAACAAAATTTGAGCACCGGTCTGTCTACACGTAAGAGAAGTTAGGTACTAGTACAACTAGGAGAGACATTTTGTAGAGGGACCTGTGTCTAGGTAGCTGCTGTGTTGAGCCAAGCTATAACTGCTTAATAGGAATGTATGAGTAAGCGATTTCTGAGTTGAGTGTTTGGAAGTTAGTCTACCATTTGGCAAGCCTTGCCGAAGAGAAAATAAGCGTTTAACATCTACGATTATGATATGGGAAGTTCTAGCCGAGTACTACGAAGAGCGGCTTCTTGCATCGTATTCGTCAGCCGAAGGTTCATTGATGAGTCTCGAGTTAACATCCCCATGCAAGCTACCGTGTCAGCGGGAATATCCTGCATTGTAGGATGCCGCGAATACGAGTGCTGAAAGGTTGGTTGCCAGGGAACCTCACGAATATAGGGTATGACATTTCGGCTGAGCATTTACATGAGGTAATAGGCTCATAATGCTTTTTGAGTCAAGAATGTTGTGCGTAAGCAACTTGTGACCCTGACTAAGATCATTCTGGTGAGATTCTGAACCGAGGAGGCTTGGATAAGAAGAAGAAATAAACCTTACGAAGATTTCGTATACGGATTGGGGTATTGGGGGTGTTGAAGGTAAAAAAGTTAAGTCTAGAGTGTAGTAGTTAACTAACAAAGTTCGATAATCGGCAACCCGGAACCCTACTAGAGTTAAGATCTTGATTTTTCATAAAGTCATAAACTGCCCCTTTAAGCCTATACAGACCTCTTGACGTAGAAGTAAACCTAGGGTTACCTGAGATGATGACACCTGGTCAGGTTATTGGAGGATGAAAGGACAAAACCTTCTTTCATGCTACGAACTGGAACTCTAATAGATGAGAGGCCAGCGACGAAGTGAAACACTAGGTAGGTACCGAACATTTGAACATCTATTATGTCTCAATTTCTCGATTCTGTTTTCCTTCGAGGCTGCAGGTCACTCCATCCCTGGTTAGGACATGGGATTGAAACACATGGCGAGGTCATTTTTAAGCAGGAACTTCATAGTTCCCCTAAGGAAATCTAGTACTGTCGTCAATCTTAATGCGTCCTAGGATGGTAGGGGTTCATCGTTTTACGTTGCTTACGTGTGGCCGACGACTCGGACTATCATATCCCTACAACACTTCCATCTCGATTAATCGACTAAGTTTCGTATCTTAGTGTGGAATCCGCCGATAAATAGTGAGCCTTGCGTACTGCTTATCACGCCGACCATCAAGGTACAATGAAGTTGATATGCTCGTCATAGTGGGTGGGTGTTGAATGGTAAATCACTGTTCTCATCTTCCCCTCCCTCTTCCGCGGCCTCTCCCGGACCGTCCGCCTCTCTTTGCCCTCGGCCGTAGGTTCGGGGTTTGGTATAGCAATTCCTCACCGAACGCCATCTCGCCAAACCTCATATAGCTAATTAATCCGCGGTCCACAATCGCTATAATGGCATGTCGCCATCCGTGCTTGAGGCGCTTGTATACAAAGCCTGCCCCTGGCTTGCCGTCATCCATCTCCGGTGGATTCCACGGCGTAGACAAAAGCAAAGTATCCAGCTGCTCGAGCGTGGGGACGCAAGAGTCGCGGGCATCCACAACAGCCATCTGAAAATCAGGCGGCGATGGTTTTGTCTTCGAAAAAGTCGACCCGCTCTTCCATAATTCGAAATAGATCTTGAAGGGGCCTTGGGGTTGAGGTACTTCTGAGCCTGGAAGAGGATTGGGCTTGTGGCGCTGTACAAGGACCAGTTGCTCGAAAATAGGCACATATGAGCGATAAAGACCTGGTCTCACCAGTGGCCCGTATCCCAGATAGCCATAATTTTTAGCAGAGGGGTTACTTGCGTTTCGTATAAGTGAAAAAAGCCATTGCCAAAGCGAGCGGTGTGCTTGTGATGAAGATATCTGAGGCGTCGCCCGTAAGACTCTATAGCCTGAACGTCTGAGATTGGCATAAACCTGGTATTTTTCGAGACTAATCTTTCCTCTTTCCCCATCTCGCCCAATAAAGAGCGCATATGCAGCTTGTAAGCTTAGAGGGATACCAAGCTCGTATTCCTCAGGCTGCTCCGACTTCACCAGCGGTTCCCCTGGATCCTCGTCGGCCGGGAAAATCTCTTCGATTCCTCTCACTGGCCACCATAAGTCTAGCGACCCCCTTTCGATCAGGAATAGGGCTTCTTCAGGCAATAGCCATGTCTTCAGCCACCCTGGACTGGATTTCTCGGCGCTGGTAACGACGCGACCCATCGACGATAGCATAGTACCCGCATGCGATTCGAGCGCAACGATCCGTTCCCTTGCAAACAGGCCCCAACCTGAACCACGACCTTTAGTCATCCGATCGGCGCGCTGTTTGTCGGTCGCAGCTTCAGTCGGTAAATCGCTTGACGGCGTCGTGTCAGCCCAGCGGTCGGGGAAGTACCATCCGCGCAAACTATTGCGAGGTTGGTTTTGGCGTGTATAACTCAATACTTCATGCATAGCAGAGCGGCTGGACTCGAGCACGCTCTCCTGCGCGCGTGTGCCATGCGACTCGAAATCCTTCTCTCCCCGCCGTATCGCCTTGCTGGAAGCCTGTGATTTCTTGGTGCCGGGACCGGCAAGAAGCGAAGAGAAGAGTCGAAAGTCTTGGGCCCGATCGCCGTCTTCGGCGTCGGAGGAGGCCTCATCATTGATGGAATCGAGCGACGCGGGCGTCAAGTCTTCATCGTCGAATGGCATCGTGTCGTTGGAAGAGCTATAAGATTTTGAGGGACACAGTTAAACCGGCAGCTAACTGGTTTGTCTGGTGGTCTCGCGTCGCTAGGTTTTCCTATAATGCTTTGATCAGGTGGCGCTTAAAGCGTGAATAGGCAAACGTTTGAAGTTGTTGTGTTATCACAATGAAGCAATGGAGACCAAAAATCGAGTAGAGGGGTACATAGGTAGCTAACCTACATAGAGCTTGGAAGCTCAAGAAGCTGCAGGGATACCTAGTAGGTACATAGCTAAGTAAGTAGGTAGCATCACTGCGCTAACCATTAGACAAGTACTTCCAAGGTTGCGTGGAGGGCCCTACGTACATTAGGTAGGTACTATATCGTGATTAGCAGTACAAACCTAAGACCTAAGTCATACATGATATGGATATACAGTAATACATTTTATGCCACATGTTTATGTATTATCCGTACACTAACTAGACCAAGCTATTCATCTTATACATAGAAAAAAAACGTATGTAGAAAAAAAGCATAAGAGAAACAGCATTAAAAGACTAACCCTAGCTAGAACTAAGTAACTACCTATTGAGAGCTGCAGGATTCGAACCTGCGCGGTTTCCCATCGCGGGATTTATGGTATACCAGGGAACATCCTAATATGACCTAAACACGACGCCTTAACCACTCGGCCAAACTCCCAGAGGATTAGTTGGTTATGACGATTTGGCACCCATATCACCATATCACCATGTCACCGCAAGCCTCCCAGGTTTTCTTGTGAACGGCTGTTCGTGGGCGATAGTAAACTACCTACATAGTCTCCCTTGCAGTATATCAGGTATACTCTAATGATCTCTTTGGTACGAGCCCTAAGTACCCTGAACGAATCCAAATCTTGGAGGGTCATCAGACACATCGCGCCAAGAAAGCCGCCCATCCAGACTTACGCCTGCATAACCGAGTATGCATGTTCGCATGTCGAACGCCTTGGAAAAAGCATATAATTCGTGGTATATCAGAGATCGCTCTAACCCGTCAAGACGCCTAAAACACCCATGATACCGATGCACCTTTACTCGTTCAACAGCTCTCCAAACTTTAATTGTCCCAAACTCCCTCAAGCCTACAGGCCGAATCGCCGCGTCTCATGTGTGTTGACAACCGGGAAGGGATTAATAAAGGCAAGAATCACTGGTTTCTTTGACCTAACTTCATAATCTTTTATCCCCACCGGAGCCCTAGGCTAGGGGAGTAATTGTGAGAAGACCGGTCGCAGCTTACCCGAACTATCCCGTTTTTCAACGAAACTTGCACTCGCTGTCGGTACTGATAGCCAATGGACTTCCATAATCCAAGGTATTTGAATAACTTCAGATCCAGACATTATTCTCTGCGTAGGGGGCCAGCTAGCATCCTATCCCGAATAACGGCTGCGGGCGTATGACGCGGCACCATAATGGTGCGAACGGATGGGTCAATTTCTCGACCGGGGGAGAGGATTGGAGTATTCGCAAGCCAAAATAAACGCCAAGCTGGGAGTGCCTAGCTGACTGTCGGTGTGCACCGGAGTCTTAGTTGCTTTAATGGCCTTTCCCTGTAGACGAAAGCTGCTACTGCCACTCGTCATTTACTTAAGTTTTCTCTCTTTCTTTCTTTTGGTCATTTCAAGACGTTATACTCAGCGCCTACTCATTCAATCAGGGGTCTCTTCTGGCCCCCTACTAGACACAGCCCCAATGTCGCCAGTGCATTGTGGTCGTTGGCCAACACAATATTCCGAGCCGGCAGCATAGGATTGGCCTGATCGACAGTTGACGCATCTTTCGCTGCTTGTTCAATGGCATCCATCTCCTCTTTACAAGCTTGGTGATCCAGAGGGCAGATCACGATAGGTTGCCGGAGGGTGATATCCCTAGCTGAGGTCATGCTCGCCTTCGAGATAGGTTGTTAGTCGTCGAACATATAACCTTTGGAATTATCATGGTGGTCATGATAGCGAATACATACCTTGATGCTGAGAAAGAATTCTATCTTGTAAAGAGTTGACGTTGTAGTGAAAGACATGACCTCGTAGTTCGGGAACGCCGGTTGCCCTCTCCGGACAATCCCGTTCGAATCCCGCAAGTCCTTATGTGGAAATATGACGCCCATGTTCGTCACATAGCCCTCTTCGGGTAATTTCTTTCCCACATTTTGTACGTGCTTCTGTATCCGATTGACCTTCTTTGTTGGTTCGTCGCCTTCGGGGTTGTAGGTTATCTCCTCCTCGATGGCCAACGTGATGCTCTTTACCGTGACTTTCCTGGCCTTGGCCATCCAGTCCAAGTTTGGCGCCAATTTAATATAAACAGTAATCGGGTCCATGGGGCCATAACTCCATTTCGGTAACGACATAGTAAGCTGGACAATGCTGTCGGTGGTGGCGACTTTGGTCTCCGGCCGATTGTACATTCCAAAGGTCGATAATGTGTCGTATCGCTGCAAAGGAACCGGGAATGCATATTTATTCTGTATACTTTGACCCTGCTGTACCGTGACGACCAGCTCATAGTACGTTTCAGCAGTCCTACTAGGAAGCTGTAACGACGCTGGCGGTATTCTCCTATTTGTCTCCTCGCCTCCCCGCCCAAAGGGTATAAACAAAACAAACGGCAGGTCCATGGCGATGACATTGTCCGCTTCCCTACCAGACGCGCAGCGGTGTAGTAGAAGCTCCTTGCCAACAACGTCGGTCGTCTCCCGTCGAGGGGTGCCAAGGTGACGTTTGGCTACATTTTCCGCGGCAGGGTGGATGGTTTCTCTTCGCTGTAGACATATTCGAACAAGGGAGATGGCGACAGGAGCGGATACACCTTGTTGTGGGCGAATTTCGACCTTGCCCTCGATTCGCGGCTGCGGGTTTCTGTTAGTTTACAATGCTTCGTACACCGCCTCTGGGGCGTGAACCGGGAACAAAAGTAGATGGCAGAATCACAGCGCCGAGCTCCAATGCGACGCCTGGAAGGAGAAGAAGGAGAGCGACGGCGATGCAATGCGACAAACACAACGCCGAAGCCCAGGCTACCACAACCATAATGTACTCACTAGGGTCGCCGAAATGCCTGGATATCCGACCAAGAAACTGCTATTTGGCGGGCCCGAAACACGGACGAAGGCGGCCACTCGATCCGTCATGTTTTGCCGCACGGGATGCCCGTCATCAAGGTGGTGATGCTAGCGAATATGGATGGAACAATGGTGGGGTTAGGATTCAGTGGCGGCAACAACAGCGGCGCAGTGTTAGCCGCATCTATTCCGCGACTACGGCCGTGCGCCGGGGGGGAGCGTCGAGAGGAATGCGACGGTCGAATTGCCAGTGTTGGTAGGTCAGGCCAATCGCTTCGGCTACAACACCGAGGTGTCGGGATATAGGCGGTATGGCGGTATGGCGGGTGGCGGCGACCGGTGAGCAGATTGGAAGATCAGGAACAAGTGTTACGGTGGCGAAGGTGGTCGGTTAAGTCCACTGTAACAAAGACCACAACTAATCTACGTTACGGGGGGGGAAGGGGTTTGATGGGAAGCCGGGTTGAGATCTGCTGCGTGGCACTCGAGACGGTAGGGTAGGTGATTTGGCGGATAGACAGCACACGCACGGGATGGCGGCGAAAGCGGCGGAGACGGGAATGGGGAGAATAAGTGTGTTGATTGATTGATTGATTGAATGAATGTACCAGTAGATTTGGATTGAGTCTAGTCTCTTAAGGCTGTAAATGAATAGCGCTCCACCATATCGACGCCATGTACTATGTATACCTATTGGACCAGGGCACAACCAAGGGCAGTTAGCCAGGGGATGGAAGATGGAGATGGGGATGGGATGGGGGA
>NQIM01000238.1:0-61974 GCA_003426235.1 Xylaria polymorpha
TTTTAGGTCGGAATCTATTTAGCTTATATATATACTTGGGCTATAGGCCCGTGCCCAGTACCCCCGGGTTCCGGGGTTAATCCGTAGCGTTCCGTGACATCATGCTTTTTAGCGTATTAGGATGATCCGGCCCAAGTATTGTTTTACACATTTCTAAAACTTGCACCTCTAGCGATTCGGCTTCTTTCCACCGCCCTTGGTTCCAGTACGTTGATGCTAAGTTGTTCATGCTTCTTAGCGTATCAGGATGATCCGGTCCTAGCACCTCTCTTCGTATATCTGCAGCTTGTGTTTGGAACTTCTCAGCAAGGTCCCACTGGCCCTGAAGGTGGAAAAAGGAACCAGCACAGTGGAGAATCGCCGCTCTTGCAATATTCTCATCCCTCGATCTAATGCCGTCAAGCTGCAGCACCGCTTGCACATGCGGAAGGTATGCAGTACACTTTTCCCGGGTTTCAAATTCTCCGAACGGGTAACAGTGAGACACCGTTAAGATAGCCTTCTCCGCAAACTGATGCATTGTTTTTTTTGTGGCGAGCCATTTTTGCGTGACCAACTGCACTAGACGGTGCATATTGAAGCTATTGTTTTTTTCCGCATTTATCAATGAATATGCTTTGAGGACGCCTAATGCCTTGGTAAGATGCAGATCCCCTATCCGTGGGCAGCTCTGACTAGATTGGCAAAAATCGGAAAGAAATTCCATTGGAATAGCCTGCTGGTCAAACAAGCTCATAAGCAGAAGAAGTTCGCTTGCGAGTGGGTTTTGCTGTTCGATCTGTTCGAATGAAAGTATCCAAGTGGCGGAAAGGGCGTGAGGCGTATCTGAATCTCGCCCTGTCGTAGAAAACTCCTCGCCAAGGAGACTGACGAAATTCTGGTCACCCTGGTCGAGTAGTTGGAGATAGTTTTCGACCGTGATCGTGTTTTCTTGTATGAACGCGGAGGCTTGCGCAAGTGCAAGTGGCAGTTGCTCGAGCCGGCAAGCCAATGTTGATAATTCTTCCGCAGGGATAAGATTATTGTCAAGTGATGTGCGAAGCAGTTGGCAACACTCGACGTCGCCCATCTTGTCGATCTCAAGAAGACCCTTCCCCATCCCCTTAGTCAACTGTAAACCGACTTGTTTATTTCGAGTAGTGATGAGGACAGTGCCATGTGCGCATTCAGGAATATATCGTCCGAGGTACCTTTCGCCTTCAGTATTTGTAAGCTCGGCTGGCCGGCAGAACAACTGCGCGTCGTCCGCATTGTCGATGACCATAAGCCACCGACCCCGGTCCTTTTGTTCCAGCCATTTCTTCAGCAGCGACAGTGTGTCTACCTTAGGATCATTATAACCTGGGACTTGGCACTCCTCGGCGATCCTAGCATACCCTTGGTGAAATCGATCGATATTGCTTGCATGAACCCAAAAGATAGATATATCCGGTGATGTATCATGCAGCCAGAATACGTACTTGAGTGCAATCTGGGTTTTCCTATTGTGAATTAGTACAATTTTGTATCATACGGCGGCGAAATTAAATGCCATTACCCAATACCACCTAAACCGCACAGCGCGATTCGGCGATGCGGTTGGTTGTTCGTACGAGGTCCTCGTTGGTCTAGCTGAGATTCTAGGTGTTTTAGGATCTCTGAGCGACCAACAAACTGGGGATTATCAGGATATGGCACGATAACTATTGCTTTTAGTACAAGCGAGGCTATTTCAAAGATTCCTCTTACATTGCGGTACAGATTTCTTCTCCTCATGTGATCCCACGGGCGCATTCTGCGATGTACCTATAGTGGCGGAAGCAGACGAGATCCTGTGGGACGATCTCGTGGCACTTATATCTCTGATCCATCGCCGGAGCTCCCCATAAATGGATTTGAAGCCCGGGTCATCCGTTGTTTCAAACCGGCACATATCTCTATGGTTACGATGGATTCCGATAGGGACGTATCCAGGAATAATCGCTGAATCTCGAGGCACAACCTATCTTAACTAGTTAGCGTATGTCAGCGAGATGCTCTTCTACTTACGATACCGACTCCTCTGAGGGGCAGTTCCTCATAGAAACAGCTGATCTCAATTGCCTCGAGTCCCTCTTGGCTGCGCGCCTGAACCATAGTATGAAAACCATCCTGAATTCGTGCAAGCACCTCGGAATCCGCCCGAAGGACCTCGACGATTTTGCTGTTTGTTTGCTTGACGACGCCAATATACATGGACAGCCGCTCGGCCCATACAGCGAGACTGGAGCCATGGTGTGGTGTCCCGAGGAAAGCGACACCCCGAACCGATACGCAAAATACACCGAAAGTGCGGCTCTGTTCGCTGCCGTGCCGTAGTCAAGGCTGGTTATATCCGTCAGCCTCAATCACTCAAGTAATATAAGATGGCCCTGGTCCTTACATCTTGGCAAACCAATCCACCCAAACTATGGCAGACAAATATGATCGGATGCTCGTTCGTATCATCTTCCTCCCGGTAATTTGCAAGAGAGGTTAGTAGGTTATACGAGTAGTTCGCGATCCGATTCTGCGAGACAACGCTCTTCCAATCGGTAACGTATGCGTCGTAGCCGAAAGTAAGGATACGTGCGGTCGGGATCTTAGACGCAAGGAGTGTCTTAGGCCAAGGCTCGGAAGCACTCTTCGCGGTCCATGTCCGTTCGCGATCGCCAGTTAGACCGTGGATAAAAACAATACTGTATACAACACAATATGATTAATTTATGATTCGTATAAGGAGTTTATTCCACCAAAGTGCCGGATACGTACTCAACGGTGCTCCCTTTTGGGCAGTAGAATGGCTTGATGCCTGAAGGGAAGGCTTTTCGGTTCGGTTGGGATAGGTCGTCACTCTGGGCCTCGGCTCTAGGTCTCCGGTGAAACAGTTGCCTCATCGCTAAAATTGCTTACTATAGTGTGCTTAGAAGCCGTCATAAAACAGACTATTACTACCTAGTTTTTAAACCGAACTGATCATATAGTAGGTCATTGTTGCTTACCTGCCGAACAAAATCAATCTTTTGGGGTAGTGTGTATGGCCATGGTTACATTCTAGGCTTGCAGAAGATCACGTGGGATAGTCAGCACACTTTCAGCTCGAAATACCTAAACAAGAGATAATACTCTGTAAAGACAATTTAATTACTACATCAGCTTATTTTTATAACTGTTGCTTTTAAAACGAGGCATAGGTATGTGTATTACTCTATGGATAGCGCTTCGCCATCAACTATCATGTAGGTATAGCGAGAGAATATACTACCTAATACATAGGAGTTGTTGTAGATACAATGAAGCGTTTAGCGTTATACTTACCGTGAGGGGTTATCAACATAGCATTGTCCCTTGTATTTTCCCACGCAGGGCTCAACTTCTTTCCTGGAACGTTGGCTCAGTCTAGCAAAGGGGAAATAAAGTTGTTCTGTTCAATGTTCTCTCAACCTTTTCCTAGCGATATATTCTATATCCTCCTTGATCTTACTTACATCGATAATTAATTAGCCTTGTTCATGACCACCACACAAATGCGCTCTATATTCGGGGGTTCTCAGCTGAAGAAGTACATTATCAGACCCGTCAAACTCTACTGTAAATCGCTTTGTAGCGCTCCCGTTGATTCGTTAAATGTCCGCAGCCTGCCTTTCTATTGGCCAGTTGGCTGATGCATAAGTCAACAAAGTTCTGGCTTACTGTATGCTCTGACTACTGACCTATACCACCTGGAACGACTGGAAGCGAGAAGCGAAAGAAGAGGTGGCCGTTGAGCTTTTGGGTCCTACAGGATACTCAATTTATGCGCGTCAAAGGCACTTTGATTTTTAACATACTTGAAGAGAGACCTTCGCATTGCAAAGCTATCTACGGAGTACAGAAATGTAGCTTGACGTGACATTTCCGGGCAGTTTATATATATCTAGCGTAGTTATCTAAACCTAAAGAGGAAGTATTCTGTCTTGGCGAGGACTGTCTTGACGAAACACAGCAGGAAAGGGGTCGAGATTGAAGAGCTTGGCATTGTCCTATGCAAACGACACGGTTAGTTTCGAGCTTTGGCCTACCGTAATTGATTTATATCTAGGTCGAGGTTGGTTGAAGCCATGGTCGTTATAGGCGTATTATAGGCGTATTATAGGTAAAGGTCCGGAGCCATTCATCCCTAGGTTGGTCATCATCTCTGAGTCCATTGTTCATTGTTTGCCGCTCTTCTATCGAACATCAATAATAAAATCACTCGTATCAGACAACCTCAATTACCACACAATAGTCTGTAAAGGTAGCTTAGAATATGATAGGTCTGGACCTTTCTTAAAGCCTACCGTGGCAATTGGAGTTGTTATTATGAGACGGACCCTAAGATCCCTCATTACGGATATATTCATTTCTTGAGAACATTGAAATGATCCCACATCTCGCGGGATCATATCATACTACCCTAATGAATTGATTGATCCCTCTAGAACTGACATAGTTCGTCTGATGTATATAGTGTGCATTCTACCCGGGCAGCTTGAGCAAACGTATTTCGATTCGGGTTCGAGGAATACTACTTCGGCTATAAGCTATTTTGGATCTGCTACGACAACAATGATAATAATCTGTTTGATCGGGTGCTTTGGAAATGTGAGTATGGACGAGGTAGCCGCGTCTATTGAATAATTTGATATTCAAGCCAGGACGTGCAGCGTTCAAAGCGTGTTGATAGTGGTGGGGTGATCGAAGAAAAGCTGTCTGCTGCTTCATACGGCAGTAGAGCACGTCGACCTGCCAAAACATTATAGCTGTACGCTTTAACATGCCTCATACTTACCGTTCGGTACTCGTTGATGAGCCCGGATCCGATCTTAAGCCTAGTTTTGGAGGACGGCCATCCTCTCCAACAGGTCACATGTGTACACATCACTAGGTAGTATAGTACTATGTTCGTAAACATCAAATCTCATATGCACATGCATAGGACGGGATACTTGTTACCCCTGTGGTCTAAGGATCGACCGAAAATATCCTCTATGGGGAATTTGTTATCAAGTAGGTAGTTGCAACATCCATGTTTGGATTATATTAAGCCCTTAAAAGACTTATTTGGGAGCGAATGTGTAACGGACCATAACAGGTCAATCAGTCAAAACCTCTGCACTATCAACAATACTCCTATTAGCTAGGTTCTCTGCGTAAAATAACAAGAAGGATAGAATGGACTGACTACGAAGATCGTATCGTCTCGGGATGGGGGTGGGGTGAGGACGAGAAGGTCCAATATTCAGCAGCGCTCCACTGTTCGGGATTGACCGGGGTCCGTCTAGATTGATCATGATTATCGTAAGAGATTGATTGTCCTCAAGCCTCAAGTCAACATGTGCAATTGAACGACAACGTCGTCATTGATAGCGCCCCAAGGAAAGCCCTGCGTTCACAGAGAGAACCCGCAAGCGACCTCGGTGAATGCGAATCTACATGCAGATCCTTCATCACAGCAGCAATACCTAGAAATATCCTTCCCGGGTACCTCTCCTGTTCGTCGTCTATCTTCGTTTAATGAATAATAGTGGCTTGTCTAGCGCTGGCAGCTCCGACTGAAAAGCATAGCCACAGAGCTCAGTTGTTGATAATTTAGAGATTGAAGGGCGCAGGGACAGCTTTGACAAACGAATATGCCTGGTAACTAATATGCACATCTAATAAATGCATCTCTAGTGCCTAATGCAAGTGCTCGAGTACTGGTCTACGTAGAAAAATATCCTCGATGCACCTCTGATAACCGCCACAAAAAGTGTCATCAATTGTCCATCCGTCGCTCGCTTGTGCGTCCAAAATAGTCACACGAGACGGATTCCAAAGTTTCCAGGTCACTAAGTAGCAAGCACCAGCTGACTGATGTTCACATCACCAGCCCACCTGACTCGTCACTTACATCACCAGCATTTAGGTATGCATAGGGTTGCTGCAGACAGGCCTATACAACGTACCCCCCGATGTTTTCTGCTAGTAACTGATCGCAATGGACAACTTTATTTCTACTCTGTAGTACTATATGATATGAGCATGGCTGCTATCTGGTGAATATTCATCAGTAAGTCAAGTTCGGCCTGGAAGTCTGAAAATTGGTGGCCTGATGACCCAGTGATTGTGGCAATAGTCCGGTTACTACACAGACTACGCACCTCGTTAAAAGAATCAGAATGACGCAAATTACAAGGCGCTACCCGTTTAGTACTCGTGTGTAATTGATATCGTAGAGAGCCGGGTAAAATATTCGCAGTAGCTGACTGATCTGATTTTGTTTCCTTCAACGTGGCCGAAGGTCCGACGCTTGATCGGTAATCCTGTAATTATTGTCTTAGTAGCAAAGTCAAAACCAGTATATCCCGAGAACGCGGCGGCTACAAAAAAAGAACCTCAGCCCAAACAAAGGGTATTAATTCGGTTCTGCCATAGGAGGAGGCGTCGTCTACCCGTGTAGTATCAAGCTGTCAAGCGGATGAGGGCCAAGAGCTTGGCGGGCGGAGAGGAATACCAAGGCTACCAAGGCTTGGCCATTGGCGGAGTTGATGGAGTTGATGACTGTGATAAGCTCCAAGAACCCAAGACTCTGCTGCCGGATTGCTAGATGTGCAGCACATAGGTAGGTACTATAACAAGCATACCAAGACTTCCTCCGCCGTCGACGCACCTCGGCGGCGTGCCGTGTAAATGCCTATTGAGGAACGGACGGTCTCCAGAAGGGCGGGCAGCGTCAAAGCGAAACAGTGTTCATGTGATATTGTCATATTGATGATGTAAAAGCCAGAGCGAACTTCGGCACTTTGATTATAACTTGGAATTCATGCGTTTGGTAAACAAGATTGTGAATAGCAAGTCGATAGGTAATCTTAGTGTAGACACGCACCAGAGATGCGCGTATGCAACAAAATCCTGTGTGTCGCTGATGGGAAGGCTGATTTCCCCCTCATTTATCAAGCTTACTATGATCCGTATATTACACGTGTCCAGCCCAGCTTGAAATAACCTACACTAACAATAATAAAAGAGGTTGTCAAACCCATCAGCTGCGACCGTGCAATAGACCAGCTCGCATTGATCATGTATGGCACAATGGAAGCTGCCAAGAGACACCAAGACGAGCCAAGAAAACCAAGACTAATGCCAAGGTGGGCGCAGTTAGAGACTCGGCACAGGAGCACCCGGAGAGCCAAGCATTCTCCTCCATTACCAAGGTCTGGGCGAGGTCTGGGCGAAGTCTAGGCAGATGTACAGGCGACGGCAACGGGCCTATGCAGGCTGCACATCAGGTGGGAAGGGATAAAATGAAAGAACAGTCAGTTGGGCTGTGACACATTTGTCTGTCATACTCACAAGGGGCCAGCAGGGGCTGGCATCGAGACAATCGGTAATTGCCAAGATGAGCCAAGGCATGCCAAGAGCTTATCTTCTTCTTGGCATTTCTTGGCAGACTTGTCCCTGAGGAGAAGGAGGGACTAGGCTCTTGGCTAGACTTGCCACTGCGTGCAAAGTACTCTGCTAAAGGCGGTACCCGACTTACTTGGGGACCCTCCGCAGCGCCCAATCACACTCGAGGTACTGCTACACCCCGACGGCGACAGACCCATTGCCAAGAGTTTCCGCCTGCCCATCGCCAAGGTCTAGCGACCATAATCAGGAGCAACAAGAGCGCCCGATTTACATAAACTGCGCTTGGTCGCCCGCCAAAAGTCAATTTGTGTGAGCCTGTTTCTTCTTTGTCGGGGAAAACTCTCTACTGCATTCCTGAAGAATCCTTTTGTTCATGGTCTCATGTTCATATCCAAACTTTATCATATTGCCAAGTTATACTGTCTGTTCCATCAAGTCTGGCAGTGATTGGAGGCACTATTTTGTTTGCCATTAACATCCAATTTGGCTTAGTCCCGCTTCCACCAAGGTCTTGGGTCTTGGATCCTGGGTTCTGGGTCTTGGGAATTGATCCGGACGGAAAAACACCCCATCCGAACAACAACAACACCACGTGACACCACCACCTGCATCAACTGGCTTCGGCCTTGGCATCAGCCCCTGCAAAAGCCTCTTGAGTCGAGAATGTCTGCGGCCCCCGAGAGCAACCCGGTTCCATCCGGCGGCGATAGCTCCACCTCTAACGACGGCACAACGCCGGCCTCTTCCACTTCGACCGCTGCTACCTCGCAGTCCAGCGCACCCACCCAGGATGACTCCCTTACGTGCAAATGGTCCAACTGCAGTGAGAAGTTCACCTCGGCGGAAACTCTCTATGTAAGGACTTACTTTGCAATCTCGCCCCTAGAAATAAGCCCTGCGACTGGATTCATCGCGGTGCCATCTATGTACAGTTGTAGCTAACACTCGGACAGGAGCACATCTGCGAGAAGCACGTTGGGCGAAAAAGCACCAATAACCTAAACTTGCAGTGCCAGTGGGCGCAATGCCGCATTACAACCGTCAAACGCGACCACATCACTTCGCATATCAGAGTCCATGTGCCCCTCAAGCCTCACAAGTGTGACTTCTGCGGTAAATCATTCAAGCGCCCCCAAGATCTCAAGAAGCATGTAAAGGTACGCTTTCCGTCTACCCCCCATCCCCATCTTTTGCTATGGCTAGGTAGGGTTTTGCTTGGCTGCATTACAGTGCACTACAGTAAAGCCAAAAGCCGGGACCATGTACTGCAGCCATTAGTTTGACATTATCGGTCGACGCTGGTTCAGTTGTCGTAATTTTACTCTGCTTGCTTACTAACGCAAAAAACTAGACACATGCCGATGACTCTGTTTTGGTCCGATCCCCAGACCAGCATGGCGGCTTAAACGGTGCCTACAGAGCACCTGGGAAAGGTAAGATATTGGCTCGGTTCAAATCCGGTAATTTTCCTTACAACGAGGCTAATTCCGCCTCCTAGCACCTTCTAGCTACTATGATCACAATGGCCAGATGCGTACTAACTCGGCCGCCTTTGGTCAGCCGCCTCATCCAGCCGGTCATACTAGTAGCTACTACCAGCATCATCATGCACCTCCCCCCTCATTTGGTGGTGCTCCTATGTACTATCAGCCCATGGGCGGGCGAGGCGATCATATGGGGTATCAGGCTGCTACAGGCTATGATACTCGTAAGAGATCTTACGAAGCCATGCACGAGTTCTTCAATGATACTAAGCGCCGCCAACTCGACCCATCATCATACCAGCAAGTCAGTCAGAGGCTTGTTCCTCTTCATGGCGCGCTACCTATCCATGCTCACTCAATTGGCGCCGAATATCTTCCTGCCCCGTCGGTTGTTTCGGTGGACGGCCATGGTGCCCATGCTCCTTATCAGCACTACGCTCTGCCACCTATGCCGGAACTAAGGACTAAAAGTGACCTGGTACGCATGGACCAAATGCTAGAGCAAATGCAGAGCACCATATATGAAAGCTCTAATTCGCCCTACATCCCAATCAACATGCGACATAGCCATTCTCCGCCGCATTCGGCCGCCCAGAGCCAGTCTGCCATGGGGTCTCATGCATACTCGGCAGCTCATGTAGCTTCGCCTTTGACTGCAGTTTCGTCAACACATTCCACCGGTACGCCGGCTGCCACGCCGCCATCCAGTTCTGTGTCTGGCCACTCCCCCGGCGCCTCCTCGGTGGAATTCTCTCCATCATCTCGTCACAGCTCGACTGCATCAGCATTATACCCGACACTTCCTGCCGTGACTTCAGGCTATCCTGGCCAGTCCGCTACATCGACTTTGGGTCCTAGCTTTGACACGGACCCTCGACGTCGCTACTCAGGTAGCATGCTACAACGGGCAAGCGCTGGCCCGCGACCGGCTGTCGATCGTGACGGCTCGCGCACACCCAAGGCTGAGTCGGCAATGTCTGCAGTCAGCTCGCCGTCGGCTGAGTCCGAGCGCAGCTCAGAGGCCCGGGAGCGCGAAGACGAAGCCTACGAAATTTGGTTGGAGAACGTTCGTACCATTGAGTACCTTCGGGAGTACGTTAACGAGCGTCTCCGACGTAAGGATTTCGATGCGGGTAGTCCCGGTTCCAGTTCGTCGATGGAAGCTGACTCGCCTATTCGCCCTCCTTCTCAGCCGGCGTACCCTGCACTCCCTCTTTAGTCTTTTTCTCTCTCTTCTGGTTTGTCGGCGTCTTTAGCGGCCGTTTGGCATGTACTGCCCTGGCCTATTTATTTTACGGCTTGTATGGGATGGGGATAAGAAGATGTTGTGTATAATGACCTGCGCGCATATAAGTTCTACTGTGAGGTCATGAAGCTTCACCACGCGATCCTGGCGGTCATATTCTTTGAAGTTTACGCGAATGATGCCGAAGCTCGGAAACGTAGGTAGCGGTCGCTTTTTTGCTAACTGTATTAAAAGAAACGAAATTGAGATTATTAGTGAACGTTCATTGCCTTAAGTGTTCTTTATGGCTTATTGTCGCTTGCTCGAGTTAAACCTAACATATCTCTACGTTGTGAGCTCTGCTTTACATTAACGGAACCATGATCACCATCTCAACGTTATAGAAGAGGTAGGCTGCTGGCTCGGGCTAGAATTGCCTAGGGATTTTAACTTTTAGCACAAGACATCATATCATTATGTAGTGATCTAGCATCGTCCTGTCCTCGGTCAACCAGAGCAAAATGCCTGCTAGTGTTCTTCCTTTGTATGTATGTATGGGTCGTCTTACCTGCCCATCCCCAAAAGTCGACATTAATTATGTGACTATCTAAAATACATGATCCATAGCGAAACAAGCGACTAGAGCTATTTTGATACAACGAGCGATGAAAGTTAGATGTAAATAGAGTAAGTACCTACCGTAGGGCGCCAACCCGGTTTAATAGGAGGAGTGCAGGTAGCCTGTCGGTAAACGGTTGAGATGTTAAATTTTGGGCAGAATAGAGTGGAATAGTAGGCATATTAATTACAACTGAACCTATGTAGGTAGTCGCGTAGATTTTTATTCAACGATGAAAAGCACAACTAAAAAAAATATTAGAGTAGAAATAATTTCAGCTTTATTACTTTATTTATTATAAAATATATTAATATTATTTAAATCTACGAACACTTAGTCAACTAGTATTCTAAATTTAAGCCCAAAAAAATATAGAGTTAATTACTGATAAAAAAAACCGTCCAATACAGACCACCTAGCCTGGCGGTAACACTCTACTGTAGGTACCTGTGAGGACCCCTAGAAACCGGGTTGGCGCCCTACGGTAGGTACGTATTAAGTGGGGGAATGGTGCCCAGTGGTGATGGTTGCTGTGGGGATGGGAATCCTAGTGCACCATGACGCCTGTCAACCAGTGCCGCCTCAATGCGCAGGAGTGACACGACAACGACTGTCGCATCCCGGCTTCCTCTGCAAACACTTTAATACTGTGATGCTATCTCCTGTCTCAGATGTGCTTCTAAATTTGAGCCTCAAACTGGACATTTCCTAAGAACATAAACTCTCTAAATCACAGCGTTCCTCCCTGCATTCTGCACCTGTTTATACTCGCACCGATCTACGCCCCAACTCCCTTGCTGGGACACCAAGTCGTAACCATGGTGCGTAGCAAAAACCCACTGTTTCGGTCCATTTGTCACTAGAAAGGCCAACTATTAAAGTTCTAAGTCTAATGCCAATCTCCAGGCCATGCCAGCTGGATACAAGCCTTCCCCCCTGGGCTACAACTCGCCGCGAAGCTCTCCCTTCCGTCGACCCGAGTCGCCTTCCTCGCCGTCGTTGGGAAGCCAGCAGACTACGCCAACGCCCTCGCCCACAAAAGGCGCCAGCTTATTCACACCCTCCAGATTCACAAACCCCTCGACGCCGACGCTGACACAGGAAAGCGAAAGCTGGACGTCGCGCAGATTCACCCCCCCTTAACAATATGGAGCCGTCGCAGCCTCTGGGGTCGCCGGTTCATATTGCCTCGCGCTCGCCTGTAACGGCGCAGCAGTCCGTCGGCCACGGTACCGCATTGTCTCAGCTGCAGCCCGCACAGGTTCGCGTGCTCCGCGACGGATTCCAGATCATGGATAGGGATAGTGATGGAGTTGTGAACAGGGAGGACGTGGTGGACATGTTGACACAACTAGGTGCGTACTCGCGGTTCCATTTCTCCCACACCTCCCCGGCCCCTTTCCAACGCCCTATAGTAAAGACAGTGACGATAGCGGAGAACAAATGCTAACATCTACCCGCCTTCCTCGCGGGCTACAGGCCTTCCAGCAAACCCCTCCGACGTATCACAGTTCTTCCCGCCGGGCGGTCCCCAGACCCTGACGCTCGCGGCGTTCCTGAACTCGATCGCGACGTCGCTAGTCGCGCTGTCGCCGGCGTCGGAACTGCTGTCTGCGTTCTCGGCCTTCGACGACGACGACAGCGGACAGGTGGACCTCACCGAGCTCCGCGACGCGCTGCTGCGCACAGCGCCCGAGCCCGGCGAGCGCGCGCTCACGCCTGCCGAGGTGGACAAGATCATCGCCGGCTTCAGCGGGCGGCGGGCGTTTAGCAAAAGTAGCATGGGCGGCTCGAGGCGCGGCGAGGTGTTCCGCTATCAGGAGTTTGTCAATTCTATCATGGGCGGCAATGGTGTCTCGGAGCCTAGCTCGAATGAAAACTCGGAGGAATGAAAAGGCCTTCTGGGTTATACGGTGTGTGTGTATGTTGTATTTGGAAACAAACGGGCGAGCGAATACGTCATGATGAGGAGCATAGTTGCGGTATGGGTTATTGATGGGTTGGAATTGTGGCACTGGGCATTTTTCTAGGCGTTCTGTGTTTGTGGTGTAATATCATGGTCATGAGCTGCGAAAGGGGGGATTGAGTTACATATCTCGAAGTCGTCCGATTACAGGAACGCTCCGTATAAATAGGCTATTCCTTCCGTAAATTCATGGGAAAATGAGAATGGAAGAGACTAGAAAATGAACACTCTGTAGCTCACCGTAAGACCTACGAATAAACATCTTATGGGGGGAGATATTCACCTATCTGCTGAAGATTCTTCATAATGCGTTGTTTTAACGTCCCTGTAGTAGTCTTTACATTGCTATACTATCTACGGGTAGCGGCTGAGGCATTAGTCTCACGACTCTCGAGTGTAATATACGGAATATATATATCTACTTGAATATACCTAATCTACTCGAAGTTCACCCCACAACATGTGTGTATGCCTCTTGGTGAGGATATGTTAATCTTAATATTCTCATTTATACTCAGGGTACATCCGCAATTGGCCGTTGAATATTCTCTCCCCCTTGGACCAGATTCAAACCTATAACCGAGGTAAAGAATACGTATGGGGATTTAAGAATAACCTGTGTTGTATAGTAGTGACATTACTAGCACGCAATAGCATTACTTATACCTGTACCAACTTTTCATAATATTGTACCACCCACCCGGTAGAATGGTTCGAAGTCATACAGGGCTGATGTTGATGATCTGGCGGTATGAATCCTATGACGTCTGTCTACCCTCTTATCGGAATTGATAAAAACAATCCACCTATAGCACGGACGGGGGTATGGATCCATCACGGATCTACGCATAGGTGCTGTCGTGGGCGGGTTTGGTGGGGATATATTTTTACCTACCTCTCGAAGGTACTTCATAGTTGATTCTTTTAAGTTCAGGTAATCTGGGCAGAAGCTTAGATACTTAAAATAATAGCAAACAGATGATTTTACATTACACAAATTTAAACTTCAGATCGAAGTTCAAAGTTCAATGGTACCTAGACAACCTTGGAAAAGTGATCGAGGTCAACGCGCTACTATCATCTTTTTTTTTTCTGCTTCCCCACGAACCCACAGAAGGTTCGAGAATCTACTTGTACATCTCTTATGATAATTTTGTGCTGAGGGTGGCTGGAGAAGGCGTCGGGGGAAGCGGACAGGGGTTGGTCGCAAAGTCGAATGGCCTATTGGAAATAGCGGTTTGGGTGCCGCTCTCGGAACGAGCCAGGTCGAGAGACATGACAGCCCCTGCCCTGCCCTTGCCTGTCACTCCGTCCGTCTGCACAGTCCAAAAGCTGCTCATCTCGGGATGCAAGGGTTGTTGAACCGCTCTTGTGACACCATACTGATAGCGTCGTAGTGATGAGAATCGTGGTGCCTCCCAATTTCACGGCTCTGATGTTTTATATTGCCAGAGCTTCAGTCCACACCATGTTCAGCCTCTTCAATTTTGCACGGAGGCTGGCTGGAGACACCCCTCGTGATTGCGGCGATGCGTACGTCGCAACAGAACGGTCTGGGGGACAGCCGCCAGCGAATACAAACGCAAAGCGATGTAAACAAGCAGGGTGACTGTCCATCCATTGGCTATCGAATCCTCCCAAGTCTGGACATTGGACAGTCGTCATTCAGGTGGGGGGACTGAGACAGGGGCTCTTTTGTAGGTAGACCGAACCTGAGCTCGCCAGCCATCTCTCGTTCGCTGGCCAAGTACCCAAGACCTCTAGGAGCAAGGTTGCCCGCACGCGTTAATGGACCCTGCGGACTCGTTCTCCAAATTTCACAAAAATTTCCCAATCCCAATCGTCCATCTCCCAGCCTGACGATTTTATACACGAGTGCTCTGTTGTCATCCCGCCTATCACATTCTGCTTTTGTGCAAGTTCGTGCTAGTAGTAAACTGTGTAGGCGTAGGTAGGTACTCCGTATACTACCTAGGTACCGGTATGCTCTATCCCCTGTGCCCGAGCCCTATGTTGTTCTGTGCTGTGCTGTGCTATGCTGTGCTGTGCTGTGCTGTATTGTAACTTGTACATTAGGTACTGTAGGCTGTGCTATTCGTTGCTTTCATGTTCTGTCAACTTTCCTCGGCGGGCTGATAAATCGTTTGTCCGTCTACTTTTCTTTCGTCACCTTCTCATCCCTCTCCGGTAAGGAAACCTGTCTCGGCTGCTGCCTCTCTTTTCCCCGAAGACCTGCTCCCCGTCTCACAATATTCCCTGGCTTCTCCTCGGACTACCTAAATGAGATTCCATCCTTCACCCCTTCTCCCTCTGCACGCACGAATTCCCATTTGCTTGTCTAGCGCAAAGAAGTAGTCGGGAGGAACCGAGCATTTCAACCCGCAATCGGACTATATCTCTCAGTGGACCAAGACCCCTCGGACTTGAGCACACCAAGGCTGTTGTTTGCTTGCTGTCACTCACTCACTCACTCACTCACTCACCCACCCACCCACGGCAAGGCAAGACAAAGACGGCACAAGGCTGTTGGTTCGTGGCACAACGAGGCGAACAGATTAAGACAGAGACGTCGACACCAGTCGAGGTTGTTCCACAAGAGAAGCAGTGAGCGGACAACACTTAGGTCTCAGGCCATTCTTATTGCCTCCGGCGCCAGCTGTTTCCTTCTAGATATTGCTTTTCCCTTGCTTTCTTCCTTCCCTCTTTCTTTTTTTCTCTCTGTCGCTTCTGCAATCTGCGACCTGCATGAAGCACGCACTTCGAGAGTTAGAACTTTGTGTTGGAAGTACCTATACGCTTCTGGAATTTTCTTGTCACCTCACCGCATCCTCCAGCATCGCCTTAAGTACAGTGCCGTAGCAGGTTACTTGGGGGCCTTTACAGGGATCACGGCTCTTTGCACTCAGAGCCGCGTTGAGACGGGCGGCGTTGGATACTTGCACCGATCCCTACTGTGTACAGCACATACATAGTACAGGGCCAACCAAGAAGGCGCAGCCGTGCCTCTATAGGCGGCGCATCTTAGGTAATACCTCCTTCTCAGTCAGCCCGAGAGTTGGTGGAGTGGACACCGCTATAACCCGGCGTTTTTTTTTTTTTTTTTTTTAGCACGCTTTTGGCTTGTCCGTTGTCTGACACTACCTAACAGTACCTACCTTAAGTACCCTTACTTAAGTTACTTTACCTTAACTTTCTTCCCGCTTTCCGACCCGCGGTGCAATCTGAAATCTTGTATTCCCAATGAAGGGCCTCTTCAACTCCAAAAAATCCAGCAAGAAGCAGCCCGCCGGCGAAGACACCGACCCCCGCCTCTCTCACCACCACACGCCGCCCACCACCAGAGCCGCCCACCGCAGCCGCAGCCACAGTCCTACGCTGCGCCCCCGCGGTCGGAGCCTGTCTCGCCGGTAGTAAAGCCCTCATCGGGCTCGTCCAAGTCGCCTACTAAGAAACCCGCGCGCCCCGCATCGCCTGGCCGCACTCCGCGCGAGCAGCAGAAGTCGAGGTCATCCCGCTCCTTTGGGAGGCACGATTCACGGAGAGCCAAATTCGACCCCAACACCCATCCCCTCAACCTGCACCCGGACGAGATCAAGCGTCTGTCCGCGCTTTCCGCCATGAGCGACAGAAGCTCGTTCGACAAGATGGATGTCGACAAGGAGAACTCGGCCCAGCCTCCTTCCTCTCCCCCGCCGCCCCAGCTGCAGAAGTCCTTCACCGTGCCCATCAATTCGCCCACCAATGGGTCGAAGCCCGAACTCAATGGTGAGGGGCCCGCACCGCCTCCGCACCGGTCGAACCCCTCGAGTCCCGTGCCGAGCGATGCCGAGCAGGCTGAGAATTACAAGTCCCTAGGCAATAAGTCGTTCAAGGATAGGCAGTATAAAAAGGCCATCAAGGAATATTCTCAAGGTACGGTCCTGTGACGCCGACTTCTAAGACACGTGACTGACTCTGATGCTTTCAGCTATTGAATTGATGCCGGATTCGCCCACGTATCTTAGCAATCGTGCTGCGGCTTACATGTCAGATGGCCAATATGACGCCGCCTTGGAGGACTGCTCTCGAGCCGTTGATCTCGACCCCCAAAATCCTAAATTCTTACTCCGGCTTGCTCGGATTTATACCAACTTGGGACGTCCTGATGAGGCGATTACAACCTTCAGTCGCATCCAACCCCCACCCTCGGCTAAGGACATGGCGGCTGCCAGGGAAATGCAGCATCACATGAAAGCCGCCCAGGACGCCCTTAATAGCGGCACTAGTGGATCAATGGTCTTGCATGCGATTGACCAGGCTGAGAAATTACTGGCACCGGGCGCCACCAGGCCTCGCAAGTGGCAACTTATGAGGGGCAATGCGTACCTCAAGATGGGCGGTGTCAACTCTCTAGGCGAAGCACAAAATGTGGCTATGTCCTTGCTGAGACAAAATAGCCAGGACCCGGAGGCTTTGGTGCTCAGGGGACGTGCGCTATACGCCCAGGGTGAAAATGACAAAGCAATCCAACACTTCCGGAAAGCTCTTAGCGGTGATCCCGATTTTAGGGATGCCGTGAAATGGCTGAGAACAGTGCAGAAGCTAGATCGAATGAAGGAGGAGGGCAATGCGGAATATAAAGCTGGACACTGGCAGGCCGCTTTCGATAAGTATACCTCTGCTTTAGACCGTTGACCCCGCGAACCGAGGTACCAACTCAAAGCTCTTTCAAAACCGTGCGTTGTGCAGGCTGAAGTTGAAGGACTACGATGCGGCAATTGCCGATTGCGAGCGTGCGATCAGCCTGGACCCTTCATACGTGAAGGCCCGGAAGACCAAGGCGAACGTCCTAGGGCAAGCCGAGAGATGGGAAGATGCTGTGCGTGAGTGGAAGAAGATCCAGGAGTTAGATCCCGAAGACCGAAGTATTATAAAGGAGATTCGAAAGGCCGAATTAGAGCTAAAGAAGAGCCAACGGAAGGATTACTACAAGATCTTGGGTGTCACCAAGGATGCTGACGAGCCCACGATTAAAAAGGCGTACCGCAAGTTGGCGATTATCCATCATCCTGATAAAACCGGGACGACGAAGGGGCTGCTGAGCGCTTCAAGGATATCGGAGAAGCCTACGAAACCTTGAGCGACCCTCAGTACGTAGTTTACGACATTGAGCCATTGTATGTACCTTTGCTAACCGATTCTAGAAAACGTGCCCGTTACGACAGCGGTGAAGACCTTATTGACCCGTCTGAGATGTTTGGTGGAGGCGGTGGTATGGCTGGCGGAATCGATCCCGAAATCTTGTTCAGTATGATGAACGGAGGCGGTGCTTTTGGAGGCGGCGGCGGAGGCTTCCCTGGTGGTGGCTTCCCCGGTGGTGGCCGCACGCGAGCTCAGGGCTTCCAAGGCGGATTCCATTTCGGTTGACAATCAGAGCCAAGCGAGAACGAGTACGAAGATGGGAACCGGGAGGACCAAAACTCCGATCATGATGACTACGACGGGGATGAGGATGGACACGACGGACGAGCTCCCTATGGCTTTACTCGTGGTGCGGACATGGAGAAGACGATCGCACGGTTCCGATGGGGCGTGATGGCGATGGCGGGTGCATTCATCTTCCTACCCCTCGAGCTCGCAACGACGCTCCTTGTGTTGTATATCAGTGTTGTGTTTGCGACATCATCGGGCATCACACTTGGCATCCTGTAACGATTGGCATTCTGGGAATTAGATCCTCCATCATTGCAGGCGTTAGATAGACGATGGTTTTCATGAAGCGGGATTTCCGCGTGGGGAAAGCGACGGGTCTTATGCGCAGAGAGAAACGCGAAGCGCAAAGCGACGCTTCCTTTGCTTTGAATATCCAAGGACCTGCATATAGAACCGACAGCAATATTGTGATGCTAATAACCACCTGCGCCATTGCTGCTTTACGTGGTACATATAATTGCTGACTTATAGGCGTGTTACCCTAATCTCCTATTCACATGAATGTTGAGTGTTGGTTAGACAAGATCTGAATTGGGAAAGACATTAAGAGGGGACCTTTATTATTATAATCCAACGTTGCATGGTCGTTCTTGATGATTACGTTGCTTTTTCAGGCGATCATCCCTCGTTTTCTCACCTGTCTTAGCATTCGGGGACTGTATGTATATGCACAGTATAAGTGATAAGTGAGAGATGCCGGCGACCAAAGGTTTTGGCGGGGAGCTCAATCACCAAAGGCAGGTAGGTAGGTACCTGCTCGCCAAGACCATGCTTATACATCAATGGGTTTTCCAATAGCTCACCAAGTTTAACGAAAATAAGAAAACACTGCTTCCCGGCTTTCACTTGTTTACTTTTCATTCTCTCGTTTGATTACGAATTGTCCCCATTCACAACGGATCGGTGCGGCCGTCTCCTGCAAGAGTCCCGATCGCCAACATCGCGGTGCCCAACCTATTTATACTTGCGCATTGCCCGTCCTCTCCGAACCACCGTTGAACGTCCGCTCGAACCCACGCTGCATCCCGTCCTGGTTTGACGGTCCGGGCAGACAGGGACCACAATACAAGACCAAGGAAGAGAGATAGCGAGGAAGAGAGGGAAAGGATAGAAGGGAGGAGAAGCAGAGAACCATGGCGCCCTCCCGCCGACGACGAGGGCTGACGTCCCGCTTCCTGCCCTTCAGCCCCTCGACGACGCCCCTGCAGGCGACGACGTATCTACTCGGCATCTCGCTCTTCAGCATCTCATTCCTCGTGTTCCTCAACAGCGCCGTCAGCTTCGTCATCACGGATCTATTGGGCGTCAAGAAGGGCGTGGGCGACATCGTCGGGACGCTCGGGTTCGCCGACGAGCTCGTCGCCCTCGTCGCCTGCCCGCTCTGGGGCCTGTTGAGCGACCGCCTGGGCGTGCGCTGGGTCGCCGTCATCGGCTATACCGTCATCGCCGCCAGCCTGGTCGTCTTCGTCCAGTGTCGCGCCGTCTACCCCGCCCTCATCCTGGCGCGCATCATGTTCGCCGTCGGCGCCACGGCCGCTGCCACCATGGTCACTGCTGTGCTGCCTGTGCTGACGGGCGATGACGACGACGATGAGAGGAATGACGGTGCTGAGATTGGTGCGGGGAATGCCGGGGGTGAGGAAGCGAGAGCTGAGCCCGATGCTGATGCTGGAACTGGGAATGCGAACAACGCGAACAAAATATCCCATGCCTCTCGCGGCAGTATCGCTGTCAGCCTGGAGAGCGACCTCACGATCACTCCAGAGCGGTTCCAGGGTCAGGACTCCGGTCCCGCGCGGCGCGGAAGTAGCGCCAGTCAGGCCTTCTACTCTTCGACGCGCAGCGACTCCTCCGCGGTGGACGCGAAGGGTAGGAAACCGTCTGCGCTTGCCGGATTCGTGGGGCTCTTCACTGGATGCGGCGCGCTCGTGGCCCTGGTTTTGTTCTTACCGCTGCCGGCGCAGTTCTCCAAAAAGGAGGGCGTCACCCCCGCGCAGGCCATCACGGATAGCTTCTACGTCGTGGCCGCCGTCGCGCTCGCCGTGGCTGTGTTCGTCTTCTTTGGCTTGCGCGGGTTAAAGGGCGAGGAGGCTAAGGGCTGGCGAATGCTGCTCAGTCTCAAGGACCGGGACTCGTCGTCCTCCTCTGCTCAAGACGCCACGGTGCAAAACCTCACGGCCAGCACCGACAGCAACGGGAAGATAGCCCACGCCGCGAAGCCGTTGCCGTACCGCCACCTATTACTCTCGTCGCTCCGCCTCGGCGTGACAGACCCGCACATTGCGTTGGGGTACCTGGGCGGCTTCGTAGCGCGCGCCAGCACGGTAGCCATCTCGCTATTCCTCCCGCTATACGTCAACGCATACTTCATGTCGCACGGGTTCTGCCAGGGGTCGCCCAACGACCCGTCGCCGGACCTGAAGCGCGAGTGCCGCGCAGCCTACGTGCTCGCGGCCTCGCTGAGCGGCGCCGCGCAGCTCATCGCGCTGCTATGCGCCCCCGTCTTCGGGTACGTCAACGCGCGGCGGTACCGCGGCGTGAACGTCGGGGTCCTCGTCGGCGCCGCGCTCGGCGTCGTGGGATATGTCGCGTTCCCCAGGCTCGCGAGCCCGGAGTTCAAGGACGTCGACGGCCGCGGCGGCTCCCCCGCCGTCTTCGCCGTCGTCGCGCTCCTCGGCATCAGCCAGATCGGCGCCATCGTGTGCAGCTTGGGATCCCTCGGCCGCGGCGTCCTGGGCGACGATGTGGTTGTTGGTTCTGCCCCCGCGGAGGATGCGGGTGATGAGGAGAGGGAAGCGCTTTTGGGAAATGGCGCGTCGAGGAAGGATGGCCGGAGGGTCTCCCGCGTTCAGCTTAAGGGGTCTATCGCGGGTGTCTACTCATGGTGCGGCGGCGCTGCTATCCTGCTGCTTACCAAGCTTGGTGGTTACCTCTTTGATAAGCTCTCCAGAGGCGCCCCGTTCTATATGATGGCTATCTTTAATGCTATGTTGCTTGTTGCTAGTCTTGGTATTGATCTGGGACATGTTGTGAGGAGAAGAAGGTAGGCGGGCAGTATATATATATATATATAGTGTATGTATAGTATAGTACGGGTAACTTAGGTTAAATGGATTTGGTTTTGATTTGTGTCTCTGTTAATCAATGTGCTTCCTTCTTGTGATATAGGTTATTAATGGGTATAATGACGCGTAAAACTTGCTTCGCGTTGCGTTGTTGCTGTTGGATATGGGATGGGTGATTGTACCTAGGTAGTATTGGCGTTGTCGGGGAATCATGTCTCGAGCTCGGCAGGCAAAGTGAAGTATCTACAGTAGAGAGCGTGAAGCATTTCCGCGTGACTTTTTGTAGCTATATAATATCATCAATTTCTCAAGGAACGAGATGGTATGAAAATTAAACTGGTTATGTTATAACAACAACAATAACAGACCTCACCTATTACTGAAGCTACTTACAATATATCGCAACAGAGAGTATAGGCACCAGTGAGGGGTGTTTTTACACATATCTTATTCGCTTTCTTAGGCATTATAAGATAGTTTAGTCCTAAGTTCTATTTAGGACTAGAGAGTTTCTTATATAGTTAAACTTCAGGTGGGAAATCTGGCTTCGCTGTATGTTATGTCTATTGTTATGATATGCTCATCTATAGCTTATTCGAGCCGCCTTTTTATTATCCAGGGCGTTTTNNNNTNTTTTTAAAAAGTGCGAGATGAAGTCTCATTCATCACTGCTTACATAAGACAAGGAAGGATATGTTAATAATTCCCGATCGGGTAGCATAGGAATTTGTTGACATGCGGAGATTCATATTGTAGAACTGAGGATCCAACGTCGAATTGCACCATACCCTGTTTCCACGAATCTCCTTTCCGCCCCCAAGCAGTCGTCGATATCGCGAGCGTCTCGGCTACCACCTCAACTGGGTGTCTATCCCCCAGGATAGAACTAATGTCCTACTCAAGAACCCTCTGGCGTGTTGATGATCATGGGCGACTCGTCTACTGGTTGAAAGTGTCATAGTCCAGTGTCATAGTCCAATTTCTACAGGGAAACCCAGGTTTAGGAGATAGTGTTACTTCTACTGTTGGCAGAGTCCGGGCGCCTTCAAGAAGCTTCGACATACCTGAAGTTACTCTCCAATTCGATTATAGGGTTGAGCAAAAACACCCCACAATGCAGTGTTGTATATCTGGGTGAGCTGCTTGCAAGAAACCCACACAACCTGACAGAACACGTTGTATGTCAATGTTTGCTACTCATTAGGGGTTCGTCGAGAAGACGGAGGTTGTCGGCGGCGGCTGGGAGCTGCCCGCCCCAAAATACCTAACGGAGCCGCTCAAGATATAATCGTTTCATGAATTCATTTTATTCCTTCAAAACTTAGGCTTTGAAGGATTTCCCGCTGGTTTTCACCTCGGGGTGAGATTTGGGGGCATAGCTATAACTGAATAATTATTTGTAGCGCTATGGCTCTGAAGGTATCGTAGGTGCACATATCTGCTCTAACCGCCGTCTCCCTAGCCCGGGCTATAGGGCCGATCGTATTTGTTGATGCTGCTACTGCCGCCGCTGGCTCCTTGGCCTCTGGTGGAGACTTGTGAGTCGGCAATACCGCTCCGGAGCTGCCCTAAGCAACATCGATGAGTATGTGGAAATAACGACCCTTTTTTTCGTAATACAGATATTACATACAGCGGAGGTGAGCAGTATTTGGCCTGGAACTCTTGTCCAAAGGTCACAACGTAGTCCAACAGGGTGAAATGGCTTTGCCCCAAGCCTGCATGATGCCAGAGTATGATGTAGTTGTAGTTAAATATGAGTAACGAAGTATAGAATACCTAAGTAATAGAGTGTGAGGTAGTATAGATAACCGGCGATTTTGAAGGAGGATTGCAGTTAGACCTTGGACATTAACAACAACAAAATGGGCGGAGATCTCCGCATACGTCGAGTGACGGATCCGATTGTTAAACTCGCGGGGTCTCAAATAGAGGACTGGAGGGATGAATGGCGTTGAATTAGAAATGGAGGCCGAAAGCCAACGTTGCGAACAAATAAATACTACAGTCTCATTACTTCCCCACGAATATCTTAAACACTGCCCCTTACCCCAAACTGTGTAAAACAAATGAAAGGCAGGGAAGTCGAAGATCGCGGGGATAATCTCGGGAAGGGAGCGCCACCCACTCCTTAAAATATGTGCTACAGGTATAGATTCCATACCTCTTAAGAAGGAAGAACTCCCTTTCCGGATACTGCAATTTGAGAAGCTGGCCCCGGATAACCTCCATACTAGGTAGGAAGCGGTTATTCAGTCGAGCCTTTGGGCTCATCAACCGTGGTGACGCCCTCCCGACTAACTTCAACATCCTAATCGGAAGAGTCCTCCTAAATATTGTCAGATTTAACCCCGATCTCTCTTTCTTTCCATGAAATACGCTACTATATTTCGTAGGTTCCGTGTTAAGGGAATCGATGACCAAGATCGTCGTCAGAGCCTGACATGCTAGTTAGCACATTATAATACCGTTTACCTTATCAGCGCTTAATAGTCGCCGGGGTTGAAATGTACATTAGGTAGAAGATATAATCAAGAGAACACAATTGATAAGCTTATGTGATTATCAGATCCCAGAGTTGGCAGTCGAACATTCGGCTAAAGACCTCGGAGGCTTGGAAGAATATTCATAAAAGTAATCTTCAATAATATCAAGGGTTTTAAACTCCTTACGGTCTAGGTAGGAAAGCTACAGCTTATTTGTGCTACGATTTGGTTGTGGCTTGAGATATGGGCCCCCAGCCGTCAGATTCAGCCCCTCGCATAATTTAACCTCCTTCGATCTCGTATACAAGTATGTCTTACTTCTAAAGGGTCGGCTGAAGGGAGCTGAAGGATCTATACGAATCCGTCCGAAGACTGTGTGATACTACGGAACTCGCGAGAGCTTGACGTATAGAGCATCTATAATTACTAGTAATAGACAGTATTTCGGATCCTATCCGAACACAACAGGCTCGTGAATACCCATCCGCTTCGACACCGAGCCATATTTGGCCTGCCATGCATAGAAGTAGACCAAGGCCGCAAATGGCTGCCCGAGGACTGTGAACGAGACCCAGAAAATGACGTTACCGATTAACTTGCCATTGGGCCCCTTCATTTTCTCCAGCGGCCGCGTAATCCATATCAAAGGAATCTGGACAAGCATACCCATAAATGCCACACCTTGGGAACGTTAGTCAAGTTATAATTATGCGGGGGAATGAACTAACCGAGGATATTCTTCGTGGGTACGCCCACGAGGAGCTCGTGCAAAACGGCCGAGATGAAGAATACAATCAAGCTAGCAGTGGGCATTGTGTAGCCCCTACCCACTAGTGGAGAGAAAATATGCCTCTTCATAAACTGATAGACTGGCTTATTCCAAAGTCGCCAGTACTCTCCTAATCCAGCCGAGTTCCACCAATCGTCGTAGAATGAGCGGTCCCCGAACCGCATGACCTCAGCCAGTGCGTTTAGTGATGACTGGAAGAGGGCGAAGAAGCCGGCTAGCCAAATTACGAGCGAGATAGTCGACAATTTCAGCAGTCTCTCCACTATGGACACGATATCGAGAGAGTGAATCTTATCAAGAGAATTCCAAAGGACTGGGGCGGCATATTGAGCGCTGCAAAACCAAATGAAGACACTCAGGCACGCTGTCTCGCCAAGTCGCTTGAGAACGAAAACCCACCGAATCTTGTCGGATCGAGGGTATACCGGTTGGTAGATGAGAGTTGGCGCCCACCAAAAATAAGTCAGATTGCTCATAGTGATGTTCTCGGGGTAGGGACATGATGCGTATATCTCAGGTAGTGCGGCAAGCTCACCCTTCACAGGATGGAGATATGCATGTCGCAAGTCTCTGTTCGTGAGAGCGTAGGACATGACCTTCATGTAAACAATGATGATGTGGAGCTCGGTAATTGTACCTATCATCGGGTGATGGATGTGAAAATAAACAACAAAGCTGTGGACCGCCAAAGCTAATGTGGCATTAGATGCATGTGCCATTCGGATGGTTGACCATGTTGACCGGAAATCAGCCTGCTGGTCCTTTGTCGGGCTTGTCGAACCACCTCCAGGGATATACTGGGCTCGTGAGATCCGTGCTTGTCTTGCAGCTACCAACTCGAGAAGGTAGGCGATGAAGAGATGACAGGGAATTAAGACATATAGGAACAATCCCAGCAATACATCTTTCTGGCGAAAGTCGTGACATGTTAAGCAGATCAGATTACCATACTGCTCAAGACATTAGCGCGAGATCTCTATGTAACTTCGGCTGCTGAGACTTTACCTTTTGCATATTTTCGATGACAAGCCGCAAGTTTCCCACGACTATTGTGCGTTAGCCTGAGCACAGAACGTCCCTGCAAATACCAATTATCGTACCTAGCACAATGACCATTAAATTCCGAAAGCCGATAAAACTAGGAGAAGCCTCCGTATCGTGGCTCAGCGTCGAAGGGCGGGCTTTGGCGTGTACAGCGGCTACATGTCTATACGTCGGGAGAAAGGTCTTCTTTTGTCTATTATCATTAAGGTTGGACGCCGCATTGCTGGGCTCTGGCGGTTTCTCCGTCTCTGCCTTCCTCCGCCGGAAGGCTGGCGTAGAAGTTTCTACGCTCATGGTGGTGGTGGTAGAGTCCATGGTGCCTCGCGATTCGTTGAGTAGCTAACCCAATGGCTATAGCTGGGATCGGCTGCAGAAACGCATGGGACGGCTCATCCAGATACAATATATATAGGAATGGAAAAAGGTAGGCAGAAAATCACCTCGGCACCGGACGAGGTAAATATTAGGTAACCAACTGGCGTAAAGTTTAGACGAAGGTGCTTGTCTCAGGGACCGATGGGCAGTACAGAAGTTTAAAATCTAGGATGATCCTTTCCCCCCCCCTTGGTTTCTTTAAAAATAAGTACACCTTGGGCTCAATGGTGAGGAACAGCAAGCAAGAAACGAGAAAGAGATGTTTCAATAGAGAGTTCGATAGATGGTGAGATGGAGGGAAATCGAGTAGGATGATGGGAAGTGAAGAGTAGAAGAGGGGCTGCCTTGGTTGAGATATGTTAAAGAAAGAAAGCAAACGAACGAGTCAAGCTATCAGCAGTTCCCCGTTCGTTATCTACGTGGGTAGACAAGGAAGAGCTCTGGTGCAAAGGGCGATAGTCGGCATGGATGAGCATGGAGGACTACTTGAGCTATCGAGCTATCCCTAGGTATTATATGTTTGCTTGGAGTCAATTGGTCCGATTGGAATGCACTAGATCGGAGGAATTCATTGAAGACATGATCCCATTTTGACACGCTGACATCAGAGAGGTGCTTAACCTTGAAGCAGAAATAATCCAGTCGACGACGCCCTAGGTTAGACTATGCCGAAAGTGGATAGAGGGGCACTGATAGTACTACTAAATATGTATTAGCGTGTACATATACCGACCTACAGTGCAGCAGGCAGGCGGCGCGATGTGGGCGCCACCAGAAGCTGTACTGTACATCACCACACATATTCTACCTACACTACATGTAGGTTGTACAACAACTTCAATGGAATACGGTAGCGCCGCTGCATGTTCTGCATGTAACTGTATCTCAATAAGGTACGCGGTTGCATAGCTCTGCCGAGGTGGTTCCCTCCCTCTTAAATATTGCACAATATATGACTAGGATTGCAAAAATTTCTACCGGGATGCTACCTAGGTCACTGATGGGTGTTTCCGAGGTGCAATATTTATACTACATGTAGGTACCTAGGTAGGTCGTAGAAAATCGTAAGAAGCATACATACCTACATACCTAGGTACACATGTAGGTAGGTGCCCTATAAATTTTTGTATTATGGATTGGATATCGACCGCTAGCGTGGTAACATGTGAAAATGGACCTAGGAAAAATACATACTACCTTTGGATGGGCTCCCTGTGGAGCTCCAAGAAAAGCAAAGTTCCATGCCTTTGGCTGGTTTTCGGCGTTGTATTTTAATGCTAGATACAGCCTCGGCTTCCACTGGCGTACAGCCACATAGCATTAGGTAATCTCAACGATCATCACCAGCCACTGTGCGAACCGCATTCACCAAACGCGCTAACCTGGAACCTGTCCTGTGGCTGAAAGCTTCCGTCTGCAGGGCTCTTAGGCCCTTGCAACAACCTTCATTCAAAGTCATTTGGCCCTGTGTTGTTTCATTGCTTGGCACTGTCAAGTTATTAACTTATCTCATTGTTGGCAATACATCATCAATATTATTGCTCTGTTCTCTCATTTCGGAGCTACAGGCAGCGGAAGAGTGCACTCACCACTTGCACTGGAACGAACATCCGCCTGGCTATCATGGCTTACGAGCCGCGTGGGGACCATGGCGGGCCTGGTCCTGCACACGACGGTGGTTTTGTGAGGGCGAGAGGTCGCCGTAAGTACTCTGCTCTCATTCCTTCAACTGGTGCACATTTGGATTTACAAGTTGGGATATGTACTGTGGCCACTGGGTACATTGCTACTCCAACATATTGACAAGACGCTTGGGGCTTTCCTCATGACCACTCTTCCTCTCCGAGCCGACACCTGCTCTCTGTTGCCCTGAAATCATATCTTGTTCAGCTTCAGTCATTCAAATCTGCTGCTAACGTCCGGGTGACGCAGGTCCTGTGACAGATTATGGTTCCACATTGGCGCGGTCGATGGGTGACGACCAACCACGCTACAAAGGCTCCTTCTACGGCGAGCTGGAGCGCCCTAGCGCGAGTTATATTGTTAATGTAAGGTCTTTGAGAATTAGGAACAATCAATATGCTTAGAGGCACTGACTTGTGATACAGATGCTTTCCCCGTTAGCTAGAGTAACAAACCCAGCTGACACCGTACCTACGAAACACTTACATTCATCGCTTAATAAAATCAAGCACCCAGTCAACGTCGTCAGATGGACGCCCGAGGGCCGAAGACTATTGACCGCATCTAGTAGTGGCGAGTTCACTTTATGGAATGGCACTGGCTTCAACTTCGAGACTATCATGCAAGCTCACGATGTTGCTATTCGTGCCCTAGCCTATTCCCATAGTGATGATTGGCTCTTATCAGCAGACCATGACGGCATTATCAAGTACTGGCAGCCTAATTTCAACAACGTTCAGGTGATACAAGGCCATCGAGATCCTATCAGGGATATCGCCTTTAGTCCGAATGATTCAAAGTTCGTGACTGCCTCTGACGACTCTACCTCAAAATCTTTGATTTTGCCGGGGGGGGTTGCTGAGTCGACACTACAAGGACATGGTTGGGATGCTAAAAGCTGTGACTGGCATCCGACAAAAGGGCTGATTGTATCTGGGTCGAAAGATCACTTGGTAAAGTTATGGGACCCGAGGACGCAGCGCTGCCTTACAACACTCCATGGCCACAAGAACAACATCACTAAAACCCTTTTTGAACGTGTGATGGGTCATTGTCTGGCAACGTCCGCACGTGATCAGACAGCAAGAATATTTGACTTACGAATGATGCGAGACATATGCCTAATCAAAGGACACGAGAAAGATATTTCGACCTTGACTTGGCACCCAATACATTCAAATCTTCTCAGCACGGGAGGCAACGAAGGCTCCTTACATCATTATCTTCTTGATGAGCCGAACACACCTGCTGGTCAACCGAACAACCCAGGTGTGTACGAGAGTTCAGACCCATTGGCAGCGCCGCCGCAGAGTATATTTCCAACCCACAAAGTCCCCTTTGCGCATGACTTTGCGATCTGGTCTCTCGATTGGCATCCGCTTGGCCATATCCTAGCCTCAGGCTCCAATGATCGTATAACCCGATTCTGGTCTCGGTCTCGGCCGGGAGACACGGAGGTGTTTCAGGACAGATATCACATTGGCGAGGCGGCTGCCGAAGTACAGGGAACATGGGACCGACGGGGCGGCCGTCGTCAACGACAAGAGGAAGAAGAGCAAGAGGCTGAAGATGAGATGGAGGGCCTGGTTGACCAGAAGATGCCACTTAGACAGTCGGCCTCTGCGTTCCCAGGCCTTCCCGGTTTAACATTGCCGGCAAATGGTGTCCCGCCGCCACCACCGCAGATTCCTGGTGTTGGTGGTATGCCTACGGCGGCGGTACCTCCTCCCTTGCCGTTCGCTATTCCTGGCCCTAATGGTAGCGCTCCACCGCCGCCCCTACCTGGCCTGGACCCTAATAATCCAGCCGATCTTGCTAAGATCGCCGAGATGATTCAGAAGTCAGGGTTTCCCCCACCGCCACCTCCGGGTATGATGCCACCGCCAGGCTTCATGCCCCCGCCCAACTTCGCCGTGCCGCATGGCTTCCCGCCTCCCCCGCAGGTGCTTTCACCTGCCGATCTGGCGGCGGCCGAAAACGCGCGTAGAAGAGCACCCTTACCTAGTCAGGAGGAAAGCCTACGTATGGAACAGAAGAAAGGAAACTATACTCGAGTTAGGTGAGGCCGCGGTCATTGGAATCCTAGTTTCTTACTGTTAGGGCGCACCGAACTCTTAGAAACAGCGGAGGCATGTCATCTCTGGCATATCGGAGTGGCTGCAGGGATTTTGACATTTTAACGCGCGTCGTTGGTTCGTTTTCTACTGGCCCTTGTATTGGACAGGATGGATATTGGCGCGGATGAGTGAAGACGCACGCGTGTGTACGATTAGTAGAGCTCGCTGGGAAACAGCGTCTAGATACCTTAGGTCCGTTTCGAGACAAGGCGTTGGGAGTTATCACGCTGACTGGCTGGCGGAAACAGAAAGTTAATGACAACTTAGCCGCGGCGCTAGGAATAAAAAGTGCCATGTGACGAGGAGTTTGATTTCCTTGTTCTCCTTTTAACCTTCTGATTTGGCCGGGTGACTGTTGTTACCCGCGCTCTTGATTATGAATAGTACGAGCGAGTTGCTTCTCAGGATGCACTTTTCTGGGACTTGGGTTGACCACTTGCAGGTACGTACTGGATATACTATTGATATTGCTCAATGCAACGATGCGCTATGCTATTGAACCTAATTCCCTCAGCCACTTGGGACCTTTTCTCTGCCTATATGTCTCTTGGTAGATGCTAGTTCTACTAGATATGGTGATTTGGATAGGGTAGCTGGACAGTACATGATTATTATATCTCTATGCGATGATGCAAGATACGCCTCGCTATAAAGTACAGTGCAAGTTCCAGATAACGCCGTCGCACCAAACCCCTCTCAGGTGACTAAGCTATGCATGCATATATGTCGGGTGTTGTAGTGTACAAGATTGGGCCAGTCCTCGATTTCCATGATTTTGATCTATTTACGGGGTTTTCTAGGTTGTATTAATTCAACGCCCACCGGACGGCTTGCCGAATGCCTTTTGCCTCTCGGCGTAGTCCTTAATGATTAGCGCGCAGCTCGTGTCGGAGCAGAGGCGCTTCCGGCGTTGCACGGGCAACTTGGAAGCGAACTCGAGACCGCTTGCACGCTCAACAGCCTCGATGGGGACCTCGAAGTCGGCAAGCGGCTTGTCGTTAGGGATGGGCGCGTTAGGGAGCACGAACGCGCCGATGGCGACCTTGCCTGTGCTAGGCGAGCCCGAGCCATCCTCCTCAGCGAAGATGACCTTGTAGAAGTGCGTGGGCACGGCGACATTCGGGGGGTTGCCGATGACCTCGTATTTCACGTACCACTTGTTGTCGGCTGGGTCGCGCTTCGGGAGGTACAGCGGCCCTGTGACTATCCGCACGCTAGGGTATCTCTGTGTGAGGCGACGGCAGAAGTCTTCGAAATGCGCCCAGTAGTCCCGGTTGAAACCCTCGCCTACTTGGGGTGACATGTTCGTGAGGTAGAAAGTCTCGTTCATGGCATTCTGCGACCACTTCGCGTCGGCGGCGGGAACTTGGTGGCCGCGGTCATAGCCTGACCGGAAGTAGTCTTTTAGTTTCGCCCGGAACTTTTCTGGCACCGCTTCGTCTTCTAGGAAAGCACTATGTTTCCGATCACCGTCCTTCATTGCTAGGGACGCGGGGGTTTATGTGCTCGACGACCCAGTGAGGATTCCGTAGTCGGCGATCGAAGGATGATATAAGTGCTTGTCGTGTTGCGATGTCTGCCACAGGGCCGGGGAACCCATATTCGAATAAACCAGCTGGGTCAACAGGCCCAAGACCGCCGAGAGCGGCTGGGGCTGAGGTAGATAGGCCATGTTGCTGATTCGGCGGTGTGAAGATCTGCTTCGAGGGAATGGGGACGGGGGCTGAGGTAGCATTGGTCGAGATGGTGGTTGTGGTTGTAGATATTGTTTTGCTAGGAATGTCGAGCTTTCGCTCTGATTGCGACCTTAATGAGTACATGGCTGCTGTAGCGGCGGCACCAGCTCCTGCGCTGGCAGCGGCGATGATTGCAAATGTGGTCTTGGACATGTTGCCGACTGGGGCTCCTCGGGAGCTGCACTGGGTGGCTTGGGTTTATAAGAGAGCGCGGGGCGCACGCAGAGGAAGAGGAGGAGGAAGAGAAGGATGTGGTGACGACAGACCAGCTGAAGAGGCTGTCAGGCGCGTGCGGACCGAGATTATATGAGGCTCACGCGGAGGGGGGAGGGGGGGGGGGGGGATGCGAGCCCTCGTGGTGGTGTGGGATGGTGCAGGTGGCTCAGGTGGAGGGTGTTGGGAAAGATTTTAGGGGCCTTCAGCCTCGGGGAGAATGATAGGGTCCTTGGAGGGGTGCTGAGCGCCTGTTAGGCCAATCAGAACTGCAATCTGCAAGGGACGGGCTGTCCCGAACTGCAGTGTCGCTTGGATCGTTCCAATGTAAGCAGAGAGTATGTGTCTAATAACGTTTGAACCAGCCACGTGGTGGCAGCTGTCATGGGTGTAGCTCTGGTCCTGTCTTGAACGGTTGATGGTGACTAGGCGTTTGACGCCACCGCAGAAGCCACAAAACCCGTGATGCTTCCGCAGCAGCATCACGCAACTGGAATTTCGGACTACGATGGAAAATCCAGGCTCATCTGCCCCTTGTATATGGAAATATCAGCCTATTCCGTGTTTATTTTGGGTTTGGCGGGTTTTTAGTAATGTTCACCGCCCTGCCTCCATCTACTTAACTTAGGATTGTACCACATTCACCTCCACGCTCCATCCGAAAATACAACTGAGGGTAGGTAGGTTTTAGCCGCACGAGGCTCTAGGTACACAATAAACTTGATAGCATGGGCAAATTTCAGCTGAGATTTCCTCGGCTCTGACAATCCAAACCATCAATGCCAAAAAGGAGGCAGAAAATATAAAGTACAACCTTACACCTAAGTTCTATTGGGCAATGTGAATAACTAACTACCTAGCCTCGACCCGTGTTCTGTCACGGGGACAGGCTTGCGGTGGGGGTAGGCAGTTAACTCGGTGTGTGTGTGTTTACGTTAGCTTTATTGCTGCTTTTCCTAACGTGCATGTGGTGGGATAGGTACTTACCACTTACCTATGTACTGTACCTAGTGAGACAGGCTAAAAGTACCTATACCAGGTAGCTGCAGAGCACGAAGGCCATATCATAGCCGCTAAGTATATAACTTATAAATGTTATAGGCACTGCCAGGTGTTTTCCCAATCCCTCATGTTCATACTGTAATGCAGTACTCGTAAATAAGTAAATGCACGGATGCAAGTGTTCCATTGCCGCACGGGTACCTAACATTGAAGGTAGGTAGCCATGCAACTGATGCCGCCGCAAGGGTACTTGAGCCATCAAGGTTCCCAAAACCAAACCTTGGCATGGCATCACAGGCTAGATCGGGATTGGTCCAGCCAATCACAGCCCCCAAGGAGTCAATTATACTACAATACAGTACCTACACCACCCTTTGACTGTCGCCTTTCTGCTTTCTGCTTTCCGCTGTTTGCGGCGGGCGAGTGGGCAGTGGGCACCGCGGGTCCTCAACATGCTTATCGTTCCGGACCCTAGCAGCTAGGTAGGTAGGTAGGGAATGGCGGGAGCCTCCAATCCATACCCGCTACCTCTACCTGCCTTTGCCTTACTTTTCTACTATAAACTACAATTGTATTGTTGCTTTCCATTTTGCTTGAATTCCCACCTCAATCTATTGTTTTTATTCCTTTCACCAATCCATACCTGCCTAAATTCCTATATATCTTTGGGGGGCATTATCTCCAACGTGCGTTTCAATATACGTTTGAGAACATCGTCGCCCTGCCGCTAGAGGTCCGTACTACTACTACTGCTACTATATCTACCTATATTCGTCAAAATACCCCGCCGACTTTATACCGCCCTGCCGCCTAAGTTGTTGCTTTCCATAGCTACAATCAGCTTGTCCTACCTCCAGGGGTTGCAATCGATACGTACGAGTCCCATGCCTCCTTAGTCCCATACGAGAGAGCGAGAGACGAGGCCGAAGAAGCGACCTGCTATAGGCTAGAGACGGTAACATTGTGACAACATGAAGTCCACAATGGCCACCACGGGAATGGATAATGATTTGAGGGGATGGATCATGTGCATCGTGAGCGGCATCGGTACGTGGCCCTTGGCTACGTAGACTCTACGACGGTGAAGGGTTCACTAACGGCTCCTAATTTGGTTGTGTAGCGTGTGTACTCGGCGCCGCCATCATCTGTGTCGATCTCATCGTCCAGCTCTTCCCTGGCAAAAGGAACTTTCGAGTCCAAGACAATAATACGTTCCAAGCCTGCTCATTGAGCTTGAGCTTTGGTGTCATGGTACGGTTACTCTACATCTATTCTGACCTTATTTCAATCTGAGACTCATCGACTGACAGCGTAACACATAGCTCTTCATGTCTTTGTATAGCATGTTACCCGAGGCAAAGCAATACCTTATGAAGGCTGATTTACACCAACAGACCGCGAGTCTCATCCTTATCGGTTGTTTCGTTTCTGGTTTTGTGGGTATACAAATATTATCGAGACTATTCCATCAGCTCCTACCATCCCATGTTGTAGATTGTGATCATAGCCATGACGAGCACTCACTGAGCGGAAGCATTCATGGCGACCCCCGAAAACGGTCATCCCGCGCTCGCAGTGTTGATAAGCGTGGTCACCCTGCCCATGCGTCGGATGGTGGTCATAAGCCCCCAACAGAATTTGCAGAACCAGCGGAGGAGAACGGAAACGCAACAGAATCGACGCCACTGTTAACAAACCAGGATTCCGCATCTCATCCTGATGGGCATGGGTTTAGGAGAGCAAAGTCTGTCCAGGTCGACCATACAGCATCACATAACCCCGGAACTCGAACCCGAGCTGCAACCGGATCACGACGGCCGTCTGTACTAAAAGTACCCAAGAGGGTCGTATCGTTCGTGAAAGACACCAAGCCTAATTGTGACGAGTTAGGGCCATGCTTTGGATACTCGGACCCTTGCGGACAGGAATGCTTTAAACATCTGACAACTCGGTGCAATGGTACCCCGCGATCGGCGACGTTCCTTCGGACAAATACCGGCTATGTCGGTTCTGGCATGGACGTAGTAGAAGAAGGTAGCGAAGGAGCCCTTTCGCAAGTGAGTCCGACACATAGAAGCCGCGCACACTCTCATGGGAGTCGAGCGCTCAACGACCACGAATGCGATTCTATCTCTTCAGACGATGTCGAGGCGCAACACCACCACCACGTCGCAGAGAACGCATTTCTGTCCATTGGCCTGCAGACGTCTGTGGCTATAGCTCTCCACAAGTTCCCCGAGGGGTTCATAACGTATGCCACCAATCACGCCAACCCAGCTCTTGGGTTCAACGTATTCGTCGCACTCTTCGTGCACAACATCTCGGAAGGTTTCGCGCTCGCGCTCCCCTTATACATGGCCCTACATAGCCGGATAAAGGCAATCTTGTGGTCGTTTCTGTTAGGTGGCCTGAGCCAGCCGATAGGCGCCGGCATCGCCTTCGCGTGGTTCAAGGTGGCTAACCACACGCACATCACCCCTGACGCCGTGGCGTACGGCTGCCTGTTCGCCATCACCTCGGGCATCATGGTTAGCGTCGCCCTGCAGCTCTTCGTCGAGAGCCTGAGCCTGAATCACAACCAGAACTTGAGCATTCTGTTCGCGTTCCTTGGCATGACGCTGCTGGGCTTGAGCAGCGTGTTCACCTCAGAGGTGCATTGAAGACGCATATGAGAATTATGATAGCCGGCTATCTCTGTTTGTTTATAACCTTTGTGGCATACATGAAGCAGAATTCTTTGTAGGGAAAACTTGGCAGTACGGCATCGTGGTTTACAGGTATTTCATGGATATGCACCAACCAACCAAACAATGTGCAAGCGACAGACCGGTTTGGCGGTGGCGTTTTTCGGGATGGACGGATGGAAAAGGGTAAGCATTATTTTCGTTATTTTTTGCGTTTATACCTATAGCATCAGGTCTGGGCTGGTTGAAGAGCGAAATTGTGGAAAACAATAGCATGCAAGGACTTGGTTTGGTTTGGTCTGGTTGGGCATTGTGAAACGAACCTTCTCTTTTCACCCTTTTAGCATCCCATGGCATCTATGGCATCTATGGCATCACGTCACGTAAAATTGAGTATCGATGACCACCTATAGCGCTGCTCGAATTCTATTTTTGATTCATTCATAGAACAGGCATCAGATAACGCTATTGAGTGAGTCTTGCTGGAGAGACGAGTCTAAATAGATATGCTCTGCACTCTCAACATCTTAGAGAATTCTGGTTCTCTTCCATGAATACATGTTGTCGTTCTCATACTACCTGTAGGCATGGTATTAATTCCCACTCTCTTCGTATAATAATGGGCTCCTCAAAACGCCACCCTCCCTCGCTATCCTGTATCAGTCGATCCAACGTTTTCCATAAAACAAATTAAGTAATAAGGGAATTATACTACAGTTGTGTAATGTTTACAGCCGACTACTATTCTCCTTCGCGCTCTGAACAAGTGCGCCGCTCATCATCAACTCATCCCCGCTTCCGCTTAACATACAGCGGCCGCCCCGCGTCCCCCACCACGTGACGCCGGCGACAGCACGGTCGACGTCTAGCTCGCCGTCCGCGAGGACCTCCCACAGCCGGCGGCGGGCGACGTCGCGCATACGCGGGTCCTGGATCGCGCTGCTCGCCTCCGCGGCGCGCGAGAGCCACTCGTCGACGAGGTGTACAGGCAAGAAAGGTAAGGCGTCGACGAGAGCTAGCACGAGCGCCGTTTGTTCCGAGACGGGCTCTGCCTGCTGCTGGAGTCCCGAGGACGATGTGTCCGGGAGCGGCGCCGTGGAAGCACCTTCGGCTCGGAACCGCAGCATCTCGAGGAGCGTCTCCGAGAGTTCGGGGTGCGACACGGAGATGGAGTAGGGCGGGCTCGCGACCTGCATCACGGTGCGGAAGGCGAGGCGGAACTGTCGCGGGGAAATACGCGCGGGGAAGGAGGAGAGCAAGGTGTCGATGTAGAATGGTACCAGGGGTGCGGTGAGCGCGCTGTGCTGGGGACAGGAGAATACGCTTAGTAGGGCTGCGTGAGAGGATTCGTAGAGCTCGAGTGTTAGCGATGATGGCGGAGTATTGGCGGGTGACATGAGCCAGGACGTAGGTGAGAGATGCGCAGTTGCGGGCGCGATGATCAAGGCCTCGGCTGAGGGCGTTGGGAGAGAAAGGGGGAGATGCTCGGCTGTGTTGAGATAGAAGAGGGTCAGGGCTTGGTGTACCGGTGACGGCACGATGGTTGTTGCCGGCGGTAGTGTTTCCTGGAGGAAACGGGCGCAGGCGTCCGGGTATCGAGTCAGAATGTCGAGGGACGTAAGGTATGTGAAGGTGTACACTTGGAATGTATTCCCGTCGGGTCGAGATGATATGAAGGACAGGTTCCGCAGTGCGTGGAGTGTCTTCGTGGCAAGTGTTGGTGCTACATTATCATTTCGTAGATGAGGGTCTAGAAGACAGCGGCCGACTATGGGCTGAAGCGCTACAACCACCGCGTACATAATCTTATTCAGTAACTGCCAGAGGGCTGGCCAAGGTCCTTGAAGAGTCTCGGGTGGTAGCTTGGCCGACTCGAAAGAGAGATCAACCAGTGAAAGCGCACAGTGCTCCCACTTTCCTAATATGCCGGCTGTGAATGATAAGAGGTCGTCCTGAATACGGAGAACAACATTCGAGTCGCCGGCATGCTCCACGGCGAAGACACATAGCCGAGATAGAGGTCCCATGTTTTGCGCAAGAGGTCGTGACTCGAGCTGCTGTATGCGGCTAACTGAGGGAGAGTTGGCAGGCCACGCCAAATTGCGCGCAGGCGCTATGTCAAGCTCTATTGCTGGAATGAATTCGCCACGCTGAAAGCCTTCATCTCCTAGCATAGCTTCCACCACAGCTGGGAGAAGAGCATTACCGTTGAGAAGCGCCTTATTTGCACCCGACAACAAAGGAAACGCGTAGCTTAGAGCCAGCACCACAGCGCCTCTGCCCAATGCCCCGGTCCGCGAGTTGTCCTCCAGTGCCAGGTTGGCCGCCGTGACCACGGCCTGTTCAAGAGTGGACCGCAAACGCCAGGACAGGGACCTCCTGTCCTCGCCCTCCATGCCCATCAAGATACCGGCAAGGACCAGCGTGTGCTGCCACCGGCTGGACCTATCATCCAAGCCCTTCGCGACTGCACGCGCCCAATCCTCAGCGCAGACGCCGCTGCCGGCCAGGGGCTGCCCCCTCGGCAAATTCGCGTTGTCAAGCTCGTTGCGACGCACATGGATCGCGGCCGTGTTGAATATGCTTATGATGCGCAGACAGGTGCGCAAGCCGTCGGGCTGTTGCCATATCGAGCGGGCAATGAGGAAATGCGACGTGAGAAGAGAGAGATTGAGGGGATTGTTGAGGCTGGTTAGGAGCGTGTTCGTTGTTCCGAGGATCCTGTTGGTCTGAGAGGGATTGGGCGCATCTTGGTAGGCCCGCAGGACCGTGTTGAGCAGTCGATCGGCGGGCATGTTGGCTGCAATCAATTAACAGCTATATCGCGGGGTCATGATTGAAAAGAACCCGACATCTAGACCTCCGACGATGCTCGAGCGGCAAGAAACTGGTGAACTGGTGAACTGGTGAATGGCAAGGCAGGTAGGTAAATCCCTAAGTCGGCAGAGAAGCGTTGGCGACTATTTTGCCGAGGCACCGGCGCAATCTCACAGCAGCGCCGACCCACGTTCTCTGTACAGTAGGTATTCTCAGGTAGGTATCATGTCACAAAGCTCTGCCTTAGCTCCCCACTAAGTACCGGGACCTACACTCTACCAGCTCAACTCGACTCAGCTCTCGATTCTCCTCTATCAACATTCCTAGTGTAATTGTAACAGAAATGCTAGCCCTGTAGAAATTTCTGGGAACATAGTGTTACGCTAGGAAGTCGGCTAGATGCCTAATTCACGGTCAGTTCTTTCCAGTTCGTCGCGCAAACTACAAGCCATCAACTGACGATGGCTCCTGGCAATAGCTGTTTCAACTATCCTCCGTCCGACTACCACCCCCCTCGCTTTCCCTCTCTCTCCTGGCCGGATACCTACATAATATATACCGTTTACGACTCATGGCGATTCACCCTTGTCTGGACCCTAATTCTCTTCACCGCATTCCACCTGAGCACTACTACCATCGCCTTGTTGATGCAGGTCGGCAAGCCGCGATCGAGATGGAAGTATCTGGTTGCTGTTCCCATCGTATCTGTCGTCGTGGCCGGCGTCGAAGCCCTCGTCGCTGGTAGTGTTGTTGGCTCCGTGTAAGCATTCGACCCCTCGGGCTTTGACTGGTCGCGGTCGATCATGGTGCCGGAACCGTACTGATCGTGTATCACCAGTCTCGGCGCCGTATACATCGCCGCATGCTACAAGATGTCCACATGGATTCCCTTCATCTGGGGGCTCATCAATGTGTTGGTCTTGATCATATCGTCTTTTACTATTCAGGGAGGTCTTTAAGGAGCCCTCGCTACTACTATATCTCGGATATTGGGATATCCGCAGGGGGGGCATAGCCAGGCGGTAGCGCCTCTGCAGGCACTTGCTGAATCGGCTTCAGGACTCTCGCCGGGTTCCCTACCGCAATCACGAAAGGAGGAATGTCTTTAGTGACCACACTTCCCGCGCCTATTGTGCATCCTCGGCCGATAGTGACACCAGGAAGTACGATGACATTCCCACCTAACCAACAGTCCTCGCCGATGGTAATAGGGGCACCATCCTCGGGACCGTTTGTACCATTGCGCACTCTCGGGTCTGTTGGGTGGCCACCGGAGAAGAAGGAACAATTAGGACCCATAATGGTCCGGTCACCGATTTGGATGGGGGCGGTATCGATAAAAGTCGAATTACTATTAATGTATACGCCCTTGCCGATTCTTTTAGGGTAAGCTCTGTTCGCTTGTTCCAATCCCTAGGAAGACCTACTTGACATTGTAGCCATAATCCATTTTGACGGGGCGATCGCACCAAACATAGTCAGCCAACAGATCTTCGTCTTCTTCTGGCGTGGCTGCCGGCGGTGGGAGAGGCGTCTTGTCATCCACTACCCTATTGTAGCTGGAGTCAGAAATATTAAGCTAGCTTGGTGAGATGGGATCGCCCTACTTCAGGAACAGCTCGAGAAGATTTCGTCTTCGGACATCTGCGGTACTATTGAACTGCTCAAATGCCTCTCGACACCTGCGGCGCTCCGCTATAAGGTCCGGGGTAAAGGCGAAGTAGAACTCTCCATTTTTCATCCGCCGCTTGTTCTCTTCTTGGTCAACTGCCCGCAAAGCCATGGCAACGAGAGTATCACAGTATTATGAGCAGTATTCTAGACACAGACGAGGGGAGAGCGCTGATTCAGGGTGGCATTAACTGAGCTTTCCAACCATTGGAAAAAGTAGGCTGTAGGCATTATGGGGGTAATAGTAATGAGAGGGGGTTCAAGGTTGTTCGTCAACTCCGGGCTTGGCATTATATGCTTGCCGTACTGTACATGTACAGGCCCACAGACAGGTATGTATGTATGTAGGTCTGAAAGACTCCACTGCGACCTGGCCAGTGAGCATACAGTACATTACATATTCACGATGATACCTCATCATATCCAAAACATGTTACGCAAATATTAGACTGGTATCTCACGTGTCCGTCAACTAATGTATGTGGGTTAGGCAAGTATGTAAACTTACCTATTATCTACAGATGTACCTACCTACGGTAGATAAGGTATATTTGGGATGAGGTCATTCCTATTTCCGTTTTCCGGCCGCGGGGTAGTGGAGATTGCTGTACAGTAGCTTTTCGACACCGAGCGCCGGAGCGGCTCAAACACCCCGATTGTGCCAACCTTCAGCTGCCCATTTTATCCAAGCCATCGCGCAATCCTACGTCTCGTCAGTTAACTACCTAGCTCAACGGATTGGAAGGAATCCGAGGGATTCTCCCTCTGCGCTTCGACAACGACGGTGATGGCGACTGATGGCCGGGTTCTTTGTTCTTAAAAGTACACCTCAAAACCTATCACAGCAATAAAAAGCCACTCCTACCTACTGTACGTGTCACAATGGATTTCCCGCCTCAAAGGTAAGCGCCTCTCTCTTCCCCCTTTGTCTACGCCCTCAAGACCCCGAAACTTCGCACGACATGTCGCTTTCTGTTCCGCGTCCCCGTGGCATCCTACAACCTCGATCAAATGCTATTAGCACCATTAGCCACAAGACATGTCGCCCGAAGACACCAACTCTCCACCTTCGAGTCCTTTGGCCGTCTCGACAGCCCCGCCACCTCGTACCCCTGGCTTCTCCCCGCTCCCTATCCTCACTGAGAACCCCGATGACGAGACGCCATGGGCTACAAGAAACCGTCGCCGTCGCTCGCTCGTTGTAGATGTGCTCTCTCCGATCACGATACGTCCTTCGGCTGGGAATACTGACGATGTACTGCCCAGGCACAGTCCCGGTGCCCCGGCCATCCAGTTGGGACCTGATAAGGCCTACCTTCCCGGCCAGCCAAAGTCCCTCGAGGGCATAGCCGTCCGATCCTTTTGTCTCGGTGGCACCCTCGCGCTCTCTGCAACCACCATGGCCTCGGTTTTATGGCTCAGCACGTCGCCTCTCTGGCGCCTACCCTTCTTCTTCGGTGCGCTCTCTGCCTTCCATTTCTTGGAATTCTGGACGACGGCCAAGTACAATACCTCAGTCGCCAGCATCGACTCCTTTCTACTGACGGCCAACTGGCCAGCCTATGCGATCGCGCACGTGGCGGCTTCGCTGGAATGCCTGTTAGCAAATCTGCTATTCCCCAATCGCACATGGACACCGTTTTATAGCGGCCATATCCTCCTACTTCTGGGCTTTGTACTAGTCTTTGTAGGGCAGACCGCTCGCAGTCTAGCCATGGTTCAAGCCGGGCCGTCTTTCAACCACAAGATTCAACGCAAGAAAAAGGACGATCACGAGCTAGTCACCACCGGGGTATATTCGTTTCTGCGGCACCCGGCGTACTTTGGGTTTTTCTATTGGGGAGTCGGTACACAGCTAGTCATGGGTAACCCGATATGTTTTATTGGGTATGCGATGGTGCTATGGAGGTTCTTCGCATCGCGTATCAAGTCGGAAGAGCGTGATCTTGTCCGGTTCTTTGAAGATGATTATATCGACTACAGGAAGAGGGTTGGCACGGGTATACCTTTCATTAGGTGATCAAGGCTTCCTCCCCTATCGCATAAATGGAAATTACGTCTGTCTTTGAAAAATTGGGGCTATTTCTGTGTATCGTGTTTAAGCTGTTCGTTCACTCTAAAAGCAGACTACAGAAGATTCATCCAACATCACGATAAAACGACAGGACCCCTCCTTCGCTCTAATGATGTAATTGGCAAGGTCCAGCACCAGGGTTAGAAAGAGCTAATTGTACTATTATAAAAATAGAATATCCCACTAGACTTACTGCCTACATAGGTTACTTTGTTTGGGTACCTGAGGTTAGATGGCGTGTACTTAACTTGTGTAGGTATGATAAGTGCACTTCTTCTCGAGCTTAGAAGATGAAAAAGGTTAGCTATCTCAAGTAGGTACCTAAGGCATACCATGTATCTAGATAAAGTAGGTACCTGTGTGTAAGGGCGAACAGGGGCAGACATCCCATGGTTAGGGGTCGAGTAACCAAGGACCCACCATTTTCTAGCCACATTGCTTCTACTTATCGATAATGAATAACATGAGGAAGGCGGGTGGGAAACAGGTACCTACCCTTGGCACTGTAATTCAGAAGGCCACGATTCAACCCGAACCTTGATTACCGCGAACGTTTGCACCCACCGGACAATCGAAGCACGAAACAACAACTGTCCACGACGCAACACGCCTGATCTCAGTGGCCGACCCATGCTCACCCACATCTCCAGTGTTCCGTCCGCAAGACCGCTACCGAAGACCCTGTCGTAGGGCACGTCTGCGCCATGAGTTCAGACTACTCGTACGACGAGCAGGGTCAATTCTACCCCTTCTTCATTTTCACCCTCTCGACCATCGTGACCCTGCCCCTCACGTACAGCCTGCTCACGCCCTCCAAAGACCTCGAAGCCCTCGCGCCGAGAATACGCACCTCCTACAAGCCCGAGCATGGCGACCTCATCCAGGCGCAAGCCAAGGCGCACAAGCGCAAGCAGCGCAAGGTGAAGCGTGCCATCGCAGCCTTCGTCGGCTGGGCCATCATGGCCGGCATGCTTTATCTGATCGTCACCACCCAGCACACAGCCACCAAAATATGGAACCCCTACGACATCCTCGGGCTGTCTGAGTCTTCCACCGAGAAGCAGATCAAATCTCATTACAAGAAACTCGGACTCAAGTTCCACCCCGACAAGATTCGACCTGACCCCGCCAGGAACGAGACGATCGAGTCGCTAAACGATAAATGGGTCGAGCTGAGCAAGGCGTACCAAGCTCTCACCGACGAGGAAGTCCGGAACAATTGGATCCAATACGGACACCCGGACGGCAAACAAGGCTTCTCTATCGGCATAGCCCTTCCCAAATTCATCGTGTCAGATGGCAATGGTAAGTACGTTGTGTTGGTATATGCCGTGCTCTTGGGTGTCCTACTTCCCTATCTTGTCGGATCATGGTGGTACGGCACGCAACGTATGACCAAGGACGGTGTCTTGGTGGAGAGCGCCAACAGCCTCTTCCGCGAATACACCGAGGCAACCGATGAAGGAGACTTGATCACAGCTCTCAGCACCGGCAAAGAGTTCAGGTCGTTTCTCAAGGGCGACAAAGCTGAGTCTGGTCTTTCGAAAATAGAATCCAGAATCCTGGAGAAAGGCCAAGTGACTCGCTTCGCTGGTGGCTTCTCCGACAAGGATAAGGATAAATTGGAGGATCTAGAGAGTGGTGTCAGGCGGAAAGTCCTCGCTCTCCTTTGGGCCTATCAAGGAAGAGTTGAACTAGACGACCCAGCCCTCAACAGCGCCAAATACCTTGTTGCACCCGTTGCCCAGAGCCTTTGCCGGTCTTTTACTTCTATAGCACTCGCGTATGGCAACACAGCACCTCTATTGGCTTCTTATTACATGAGCCAGCGACTCATCCAGGCAATCCCACCCAAAGCCTCTCCGCTCTTTCAGCTCCCATACTTTACCCCTGCTGTCGTGAAGGCAGTTGAAAGTGACAAAAAAATCCACATGACTGTCCAACAGTTCATGGATTTACCCGATGAACGGCGGAGGAAGTTAGCCATTGGAAAGGATCTTCTAAACGAGGAACAGTACAAGACAGTTCTCGAGGTCTCACAACAATTACCCTACTTCAAGGTCGCAAAGGCCTTCTTCAAAGTGACTGGCGAGAAATACATCATCCCGCAGTCTCTGGTATCTTTCGTCGTAAAGGGCCGTTTCGTACCCCCCGGAAGCACCAATGTTCCCCCCATTGATGAGCTTGATCTCGAAGATGTAGACCCAGACGAAGATGATTTAGACGCGATGCTAGGACGCAAGAAGACGGTCAAAGACGCCAGTGGAAAGATAGTGACCGAAGAGTTCAAATCAGTTTCTCCGCCCATAACATTTGCGCCTTACTATGCCCGAGATCATTCACCCAAGTGGCATGTGTTCTTGTCAGACAGCAAGCAAGGCAGAATGGCAGTACCCCCCTTTACTTTTACCACATTTGATAAGCCAATATTCACATCCGATGGCAAACCTACGTATAACATGCAGACTCTAAAGGCCCAGTTTGCCGCACCCCCACAAGCTGGCAACTACACCTTCGTCATGCATCTAGTATGCGACAGCTATGTTGGGTTCGACACGAAGATGGAGGTCACGCTATCTGTAGAGGAAGCCAGCAAAGCAGCCCAGATGGCCGCGGAGGATGAAATCAGCGAGCCTGATGAGGGTAAGTTTTATTATAACCTTGTAACTCGTTCTCTGATTCTTTTGCTAACATCCCTCTCAGATTCTCTTGCTGGCCAAATGAGTGCCTTGAAGGGTGGCCCCGTTGCTAAGCGGAAAGTGGTGGCAGATGAGGGAGAATCCGATGACGAGAGCGGGACCGAGGAGGAAGAGTCAGATACCAGTGCCACCAACACCGATACGGAAGATGAGTCTTAGTGGAATAACAACAGGTCTTATCGTCGTTCTTCGTTTTCAACCGTAACATGTCGTATGGGCATGCACGACCCAGTCTACTGCAGAACAGGAGGCTTGTTCCATATCCACACTCTTATCTTTATCTTTCTCTCTCTCTCTCTCTCTCTCTCTCTCTCCTCCTTCTTTCTACACGCCCCCCTTTCTGTTTATAGCTAGAAAGAAAAGGGGCCAGCAACGCTTTTATAATAAAAGCTTGCAACTGCGAGCGTGGTTTATGCGAAAGCAAAGCATAGGTTCGGCGCAATTTGGCGTTAGGGAGGTGATGGTGTTTGCTGTTTGCCGAATTGCATCATTGGCAATATATCTAGGTGGTAGGATTGGTCTTCTTCTATTGCCGGGGCGCCTACATACATGTATCCCTGTTACGCATGAGGGGGTGGAGGATAGAAAACAAGTTTACTTGTTTAGTTTGTGTATTTTTGTAAAAAAAATCCTCTTTTGAACTCTTAGATAGAACTTGATGTCTATGTCTCTAGTACTGGTATTCCGCATAAGGATGTGATATATATATATACCTAACCTAGGTTTAAGTTGTAGTTAGGCTAATATTAGTTGACGTTCAAAGTAAAATGTTGAGGTTTTAAGTGTTATTTTATTGCGATGTTAAGTTTAAGCTTATGGATTAAAAATCTAGTCTAGGGAGGGCTCTAATAAGATTCACTAGACTACATTATTTACGTGCTCCTCCTAGAGTCTATTGATTCTCTGTGTTTTTAGTGTCCCTGTGTTAGAGTCAACCTCTGCTCTTCGTTTCTACTGTTGTGGGCCAAGGCGTGGTGGTGTGTAAGCATTAAAGATAGTCTGAAATATAGATTTTGAATGCATAGATAGAAGTACCCATGTTAAATAACACTAAATCCATATATACACAACTGTCACTTGGATGTTTATTGAACAGTTTAAACAGCAGAGTTCACTTGTAACGGAGTTAACTCATAGGTAAACTTTTGATATAAGCTTGAGCTTGCTTGGCTGGCTAGCTATCCTAAGCGAACTTATTTCTGACTTTGACAAATATGGACCTGTTAACTCCCGGTTTTTATAGCGTTATGCAGCAATAAAGAGGTTGCGAGTCTTTCAAGTACAAACAATGTATTCACTCTGCTTGCAGTCTTTCCCCCTTTTCCCGGCAGGATGCAATGAGTTCGGCTGTTACCCTAGAGTTTCCCACAAACACCGTCCTTTAGCTTCGCTAAGCCGATATCAGCAATGGGTATATCTACAACTGCTTTGCTGATGAATCTATATGGCTGGTTTCCTTGCTAGACTTTTCTGTTGTTGCTAATCCCATGGGAAGCTTAAGTTGTGAAACGACTACTTAATAAGGGGTCTATAGCTTATGAAAGAAATAGGTATCCTTAAATAGGTAGTTGTATAGTCGGTACCTAGGTAAGGTTCTATGTTGCCATAGAATAACAGCGGCATGAACATAACACCTCATTATATAAGGCCACCTTGATTACTAAAGCAACCTGTTTATTTACAACTATAGCAACCGAATACGCAAACTATGCTAAACCTAAGGCAAACATTAGAAGACCCCATATTACCCCGGTGTTCACCTGCCCTTATATACCACTTTAATAACACCTCCTTTCGGCGAAGTAGCTACTTCTCGTAGATGTAGACTCCTGGTCTCCCCTCGAGGGCCCCGAGGGAACCAGCTTCGCTTAGATACTTTTTTGTAGGTTTGTAGTTCGAGTCTACATTACATCAAAAAANNAAAAAAAAAAAAAATTTTAATCTCCTTTGCTATTTCACTTTTCTTTTCTTGCCATCTTATTATAGTTATTATATGCTTTATGCCAGTTTGATTTTATATGCACTTAAAGTTTACGAGTATGATAATATACTACGTTGAACCAAAGAGCTCGCTGGAGTTGAAGCTTATGATTACAAACTAGGATACCTATCCTTACTTAGTATCACAACCATCGTCTAAGCCCTGGAGCCATTTTCCTTTTGCATAGAACCAACTAATTTGTGGTATATGGATGTTTTTATATAATTGACATGTGCATCTCTATTAAATAATTGTTTTTATTTTAGCTATGTAGGTCGACCTAGAGGTGAAAATGACTTGAACCTACTTCCCGAAAAGCATTACTGGGTTGAGCTGCCCAATTCCCGAGGAGCAGCTCGGCCTTCCGCCATGGTGAATTAAACGAGACAAATAAACAAGCCCAGTCGTTTCTCATAGCTTGGACCAAGAGGCAGATTTTGTGTAAATCGTATTGATAGAGACAATATTGAAGTAGTCATACTGCCACTGGCGCACTCTTCAACCACCAAAGCTAGATCCGGGATGGAGTTCCACGGAACAAATAAGAATAATTGAACACGTGGTATACATACGTGGGCTAGGGAATATGAGGTCTGAAAGATATATCTTCCAAAAAAGGTAGCTATACTGAAACCTACCTAGATAAAGTAGCAGGCATGGTACTTAGACTCAATATTTACAACTGGTATCACCTAACTGCCCTCGGAAGAAAAAACCGGTAGGAATATCCCGTCCCCATCACGCAAACAACCCATACCTAAGTTTGGCCGCTATGCCGTGCCAAGTCAGAATTATATTCTACAGCCAAGCCTCCTTGGTACGCCGATGCCCATTATCTGAAAAGAAAGGCTTAGCAGACTCGAATACCGCACACCTCAACACCCTTGCCTTCAACATATGCCTGGCGACCGAAATACGTCTTCGGGAGTTCTTTCACGAACTCGGCGTCCGAGGCGCTCCAAATGTCGAGCCCCATCCTCTTCATCACGTCTGTATCGATTTGAACACCATGTCCTTGAGAATCCTCATCCCCGTCAATAAGCGCATCGCCTTCTTCCGTTGGGTTTTCGTCTTCTATGTCACTGTCGCTAGTGTTTTCAATCGCATCTGCTAACGTGCTCAGGAGTTGCGTTGTTAACCTGTGGAAATAAGAGATTATGGTGAGCTCAAGACGGGCTTCATCTACGTCTAAGGGCGCTGAAGCTGCCGTAGATGATCGCCTCGGCGTTAGCGATGATACCGACGCGGCAATGTCTGCTGGGCGTGGCATGTTCATGCTTATAGACGAAGAGGCCAAGTCGCTGAGGAGAGCGGCGTCCTGAGCAGCCTCCTCAGCTTCGTCCGACCGTGGCTTCTCGCCGGCTGAGGCCCACCACATGAATCCGCTGTACGCGAGAGCTGTCCAACTCGTAGGCTCCACCACCTGCTCTACATCGTCCAGTAATGCCTCATCTTCTTTATATGCAGCTGCTGTCTGCGGTGTAGTTGGCGAGGAAAGTAGGACGTTGCCTTCTATGCGGGCGATTCCGGCTTTGAGAGAGCGCCAACGACGTAGATCGCGCTGTGTGGCCTTCACAGGCACCCCATGCGTTAATTCCACCGTGGGCCACACATGTTTCTTTGCGTCCGAAGCGTGGGGCGGTGGCATAGTGATGAGCATGTCCCACAGCGTATCCTTCTTAGAGAGTATGCTGTCGGTTGTGCAGGCTACCCACCCAGTCCCCGCTTCCGAATCGCCGTCTAGTGATGCATCGTCTGTGTCTCGAGAACACTTCGCATCGTCTGTTAGGAAAGGGATATCATGAACACCAATTGAAAAAAGAGGCCGCAAGCGATGCGATGCAGAGCTGGATGACAAAAGGTCCAATGTCGCTAGTGGTATATTGGAGAGTACGGAGATATTGTAGACTAAATCGGTGGTTAGATGTCGCTCATATTGATACTGCACCCACTGTACTCACCGAAATTGCAGGCTTGTTCTACGGGCGCATGGCCTGAAATCAATATTCGCTTGCGAAGCAGCGCAGCACGGTATATGGGAAAGATGAGCGGCCCGAAGGTATCTAAGAGCTTGGTCAAGCTCCAGGCCGGGTGGAAGGGCGATAGCCGGTGACCAGGCAACATCAAGGCTGTTCCATCAGAGGCTGAGCGATTCCTATTATGGCCTCGGGATGTCTTGGGGCTTTTCGCTATCGCTATTGGAGACTCGGGGTCATCTTTGGGTGCGGTTTCATCGGCAGTCGAGTCGCGGGCTTGATTCTTCTCCCAGTACTCTTCCAGGATGGCGACCTCCTTGGTATTCACAACCAGTTTTCTAAACAGGTCTCATGTTAGTGGATGTTACCACATGGCTAATGGTGCAACCTACGATGCGATCGCTTTCAGACTCTCCGCGTGTTTCCATGCCCTGCCTAAGCGACCATAACTGAGCGGAACCAAGACGCCGACTGCCAACATGCGCGCATTGCGGGAGGCTGTATCGTCAACGGGCGCATTGACGAAGGCGCTCAACCCCGCGTACCCGCCATGGACGAAGTAGATGAGATCATCGGATACGGTATGCAAGCCGGAGGGCAGCGACTTGTATTCCACGACGCCTTCGAGCTCGACGCCGGGCTTCGAGGCCTTCCACGAGATGGTATAGCCGGCCTTGACATCGAAGTCGATGAGGAAGAGCGCGGAGACGGGGGGGAGATCGGGCACGGCGACAACACTGGGGCTCGATGGGAGTCGCACGTGGAGCTCGGGCTGGCCACGGCGTGAAGCGGCCATTGGTGATGCTGGATGATGACGTCGACGAGGTTGTTGCAGTTGTTGGTGCACAACCAGGATGGGTCGGGTCGAGTCGGGTCGGATGGGCGTTTCAGCACATTGATACGAAGGAATTGATTCGGCCAGCACCCGGGCGAGTATCCTGGCGATCTAAGTCATTCGCTCGCCGCCGAGTGCCACTGACAAATTACAATGCGGAGGGGTTGCGACGGCCGTCAGATCATCATCTTGATAGACGAGACCAGACATGATGCGACGATGAGACGCGGTCCGGCTGTATGCGGAAACTGCCCCGGCTGCCCTAGTTGGCCCCAGTTGCCCCAGTTTATCCTTGACCCGATAAGCGGAAACATCTCACCGAGAAGTCCCTTCCCTGTCCTGTCCTTGCGACACGTGAGGTTGGGGGGGGGGGACTTTCTGCGGCTGAGCCTACCTACCCGGGAGTAGCCCCTCCTTCACTTATCTAAGTACAGCACCTACCTACATATACGTCTTCCCTGTATGAGCTATGTACCTATTCGAGTAGATATGGTTCATCCCATGAACAACGCAACTCTGTTCAATCCCCAAACATGATATCCGGTGTCGCCTAATGATAAAATAACACGACTCCCAAAATAAACGAAGGCGAAACATGAACCCGATAAGAGTCAGGCATATTACTGTAGGCGAGGGGTGAAGCAAGCGTGGAAGTACCTAAAGTAGTGCCACAACTACCTAATGTAGGTACTATATAAATACTCGGTAGACTCTTTGATCGATACATACTGTAGTATCACTGCATACATGTAGGTACATACTATGTACTTAGGTAGGTTACATAAAGAACTATTGTACCTGCCAACTTCAGCCCTAAGAAGCGTACAAAGGTAATGGACGTCTTCCCTGCCTACCTAAGTAGAAACGTTGAAACTGAGCCAAGCATCTTAATATCTCTATAGCAGGGATTATAGTCTGTACTAAATCTGTTATATTTATCTGTAGTAGGTTGTAGAAAAGATAAAAATCTAACCCTATAACTACTATGTATAAATGTTTATTTATAGTAAGGTTAAATATATAGAACAAGTATTAGCTAGCTAATAAAGTACTCTTAATAAAAATTAGCAATATTTTTATTAGCTATTAATATATATATATCTTTTAATTTATTTAGCTAGCTTATATAATTTATAGTTTACTAACAATTTTTTTGCTTTTTATATTTATAAATATAACCTATTTATAATATTTTAAACATATTATAAACATTAAAGTAAAGTTTTTTTAAACTTTAAATTTAAAGTCTTTAAAAATAACTATAAACTATTTACTTTTTAAACTTTATATTAAATTTAGTTTTATATTTAAAATATTATTATCTTTATAACAATATTATATGCTAAGCTATTTAATTTAAGTTTTATAGTTTATAACTTTATTAACGCTTTATTATGCTATGTTAATATAAACAATTTTCTTGCTTTAAAAAGTGGTAGCTAAATACAATTTTAAAATATTTTATTTATTATTATAACTTAACAAATAACTATAGTGTTAAAACCACTACTTAGGAGTGCCTTAGGCTCCTAAACCTACCTATTTATATATACTATCTTTATACCTATATTGTACCTAGTTCTTCCCTTTTATAAGCTTTAATTTTATATAAATATTACTTTTTACTTAGACAATCTTGCACCTAACCTAATACTTATAACAGATTATAATATATAGCTATTTTATAACAACTTAATAAATAACTATAACGGCTTAAAAACTAAAAAAATAAAAAATTAAAGGTTTTAATTAAAATATTATATTAAAATAATTATAAAATGTTAATATAAGCTAACTTTTTAACTTAAAATAGTTTAGTTTAAAAAAATAAATAGTTTATAAACAAGTTTAACGCTTAAATTTATAAGCTTATAATAATATATTGTTAATTAAATTATATTTTTGTTATAGTTAATAAAATAAGGATTTTTTAAGCTTAATATAAAAGGGTTTTATAAGTTTTATATAATAAAACTAGGTATTAACTATTTATAATTTACGTTTGTTTTAATTTTTTAAAAACTATAAATAATTATTAAAATTTTAAAAGTGCTAGCTTTTTTTTAATATATTTTAATNANGCTTTTATAATNTATATATTTTAATACTTTATTTTTTAATTTTATTAATATATTTAAAAAAGAAATGTAAATATTAAAATAATAAATATTTTTAAAATATTTAAAAATAATAAAAACAATAAATTATTTTTATAATTATTATAAATTATATAGTTATATAAATAAAAATTGTTATTTTTTATACTTAAAAAAAGCTATTAAAAAATAGAATANTAAAAGTAAAAATAATAAAAATAATAAATATAATAAAAACAATAAAATCTAGAAAAATAAATAAAAATTAAAATATAAAATTTAAAACAAAAATAATTAGCTTTAATTGTTTNNTTATAAAAAGTAAAATAAAAAATTAAAAAAATTAAAAAATTAATATAATTAATATAAAAAATATANAAAATAATATATAATTAAATAAGTTTTTTTAAAGCAAAAAAAATATATAATAGGAAAAAAATAAAGAAAACAATAAAAAATCAACCAAATAATAATAAATAAATCTTTTACTTATTATAAATTAAATATAACTAATAAAAATAAATTAAATAATTTAAACTATTTTTATATATATAAAAACAATAAAATAAAGGGGTAAAAATTAGTTAATATTATAAATTTAAAATTATAAAATATAAAAAATAATGCTTTTTTAAAGTATTTTGATTTAATATTAAATAGTATTACTATAGTATATATAATTTATTATAAGCATATATTATATAACTATAANCTAGTTAATACTATTNTTAAATAGGGCAAAATAAACACTATATAAATAATAGGTATTAAAAAATAAAAATAAAATATAAAAATATAAATCAATTTTTTTATTTTAACAATATATATTATATTTTAGAACTAAAGATTAATTTTATAAGCATAAAAAGGCTTATAAATACTATAACAATATTTAATATTTTAAACATTATACTAGTTAATAAAACAACAAATAAAATAATAACTAAAAGTAAACAAATAAAAAGATTATATATAATAAATTTATAATTTTTTATTAAATAGATCTTTTATAATAGCTTACCTTGTATTATAAAATTAGTTAATTACTATAAATAAAAATAACAGGGCATAGCTTAGTGGACCTATTAATAAACCTCTTAATATATTGGTTAATAATTAATCTATTAAAAATAGCATATAAAATAACGTATATATTAATAACAATAATATAACTAAGCTATAATAGTTAGCTACTAAGCTATAAATAAACCTTTTATAGGGTAACTCCTTAAAGACTAAACTAAAAATTAGTATATAGCTTATTAATTTATAACTATTTAAAAATAAGCTGTTTAAATAATATATAATAATTAGGCTATATATTTAAAAAGTTTTTAATATAATTATTAAAGGCTATAAATATATATATACCGTTTAAAAGTAATAAAAAAAGCTTGCTTAAAAAATATAAAACTTGTTTATAAGCAAAAGCAAAGAAATAAATTAATAAAAAATCTTTAAATCTAGTTACGGGTCAGTACACAGCTGCACTGCACCCGCAATCTCTGTCTGTGGCTACTGTTGCGGCAGTGCGCTGCCCTGCGGGCAGCACAGCCACTGCAGCAACGCACAGACCTGTATTTAGCGCACAGGATTTGCTACGCAAATTCCTTCCTTTCTTTTAGTTCTTTACTTGTAGATTTTATACAATATAGCACTTATTATAGGAGTATTACCTTCTTTTATTTATAAAGCGTAACAAATCTTAAAAAATATATAAAAATTAAAAAGATTTATAATAATTTAAATAGCTTTTTTACTTATTATTTATAATAACTATAAATATTATATTATTTTTATAATATAAAAAACNTATTACATTAAAATAAAATTATTAAAAAATAAAAATAATATTNNTAATAATATTTAATAAATATAAATTATAGGTTAAAAAAAAAAAAAAAAAAAAAATAAAGTTAAATAATATAGCTATTTATAATAAATATCTATAAATTTTAATAAAAAATTTTATACTTTAAATTTAAAATAAATCTAGTAAGTTTTTATTATAAATAAGTTATATATAACCGTTTATAAATAGCTATAAATAATAAAAACTCCAAAAATTTAAAAATTAATTAAAACTTTTAAAACTTTATTAAAAAAATATAGTAAAAAACTTTAAATATTAANAGCTAAAATAATAAATTAAAGCTATAATTTTAATAAAAGCTATAATAGTTTATTAAAAATATTTTATTATTATATAATAATAAAGTTTATATTTTTAAAAANAAAAATATAATAAAANTAACTAAGCAAAGTACTAAGTTATTAAAGTATTAACTTTATATATAGTTTTAAAAACTAAATATATATTTAAATTAAATAGTAAAATAAAAAAACAGCTTATATTAAAAAAAAACAATTTTTAATAGTTATTTTTAAAATATTTTTAAAATAAATATTAATAAAATAGTACTAAAAAAATTTTTAATAATAAATATATTAATTATTTTAAAATAAAATAAAAAAAAAGTATTAGCTTAATATAATAATAAATTATAATATTTATAGCTAAATTAAATAGCTAGGTTATAGGGTATAGTTAGTCCGAGCTTTTGGCAGGGTCCGGTAGTTAACCCGTGACTGGACGATACGAATTTGTACAGATAATGCGGTATCCTATTCCTAGCGTTATCGGAAGTTATGTAGGGAATGGAGCTCCCCCAACTAAATCCGTTTCGCGATCTACGGCTGATTGGCCCAGCATTACAAGACCCTGCAGCATCTCTTGAATTACTGTATCGGTAAGTATTTATCAGCCCCAGATGATTACGGTTCCAAGGTTCTGTGGCTAGAGAGATGGAGACGGCTGTGGCTAGGCCGGAAATATACTTTGGCTACCTTACCTGGGTAGGGAGGTATCTAAGTATAGTACGGTAGATCGACAGCGTACCTAGCAACACGAGTCCAGTTGAGGCTTGGCTTGGCTACAGGGACCCGAGAGTGGACACATTCCGTCAGCTCGCCGAAAGTGACAGCGAAGTCTAGCACCGACCAAAAAAGGGACTGTGACATCTAGGCTGCTGATTTACCGTTACCTACCTCGAAACACCATCTAATTCTCGTGAACCCCAGACAGCCTTCGAGGTCAAGCTTCCCCTTTCCCGCTCTCCCACGCTTTCTAATCCGACACACCGCGCCGGCGCAGACTATCTATGCTTTCATACGCACCCAACACGCTCTCTTACTTCACATGCTAGACACGGCACACATATAGCATACAGCCCGCCGCGAGTCTCAGTGACCTCAGCCACACCCGACCTCGCATGGCACCAACTACCCATCCGCCTCGCCCGCTGCTGCCATGAGCTCCATCGTCTTTGTCGTCTCCTCGCTCGAGACTATAGCCGCCTCCAAAGAGGCGCAACGAAACAAGCAGCTCGCCGAGCTTGCCGAGACGGCCGTCAAGGCCATCAAGGAAGGGGGCTCGCAAACACCCGAACCCGACGTCGTCTTCGCACCCCTGCAGTTGGCCACCAAGACCGGCAGTAGCCAATTGATCAACACCGCCCTCGATTCCATCCAGAAGCTCATCTCCTCCGCCTACCTCTCCAGCCATGCCATCCCCGGCGCTACACACGAGGATGGCTCCGAGGGCGCCCCCATGCTCGACCGCGCCATCGACACCATCTGCGACTGCTTCCAGGGCGAGACTACCCCTGTCGATGTCCAGCGCCACATCATCCAGGCCCTGCTCGCCTCCGTGCTGAACGATAAGGTCGTCGTGCACGGCGCTGGCCTGCTGAAGGCTGTGCGCCAGGTCTACAATGTCTTCTTGTTGTCGCGGAGCACCGAAAACCAGCAGGCCGCTCAGGGCACCTTGACACAGATGGTAGGTATGGTGTTTGAGCGTGTCAAGACTAGGTTGCACATGAAGGAAGCCCGCATAAGCCTGGGAAAGCTGAAAAACAGCTCGAGCAATGTCACGTTTGACCCGGTGGATACTGCCGCCCATGAAAACGGGAATGGCCATAGCGACAACGAGGAGTCAACAGAAGACACAAACGCCGATGACGAGCCCGAGACTGAGACTGGCCCTTCACAAGGCACAAACAATGGTGGTCCGAGGTTGACGCTGAAGGATCTAGAGCACAGGAAGAGTTTCGATGATTCGAACTTGGGTGACGTCCCGACTGTAGTGACACAGGTTAAGGCAGCTCGAAAGCCCACAAGGAGCATTTCGGAACAGACCACACAGAGCGATGCTGCGCCGACTGAGGCTGACGACACAGCTGAGGCTGCCGAGGCCGAGGACGAGGTGTATATCCGAGATGCCTACCTGGTCTTCCGATCCTTCTGCAATCTCTCCACCAAAATTCTGCCTCCAGACCAGCTCTACGACCATCGGGGCCAGCACATGCGATCTAAGATGATATCGCTCCACCTAACCCGCATTCTCCTAAATAACCACATTGCCGTTTTTACTTCGCCGCTATGTTACCATCACGAATACGAAAAGCAATGAGCCTACCACTTTTCTGCAAGCTATCAAGTTCTACCTTTGTCTGACGATCACGAGAAACGGTGCGAGCTCGGTAGACAGAGTATTTGAAGTCTGTTGCGAGATCTTCTGGCTCATGTTGAAATTCATGCGCGCCCCTTTTAAGGTCAGTATACCTTTCCACCACGCGCCTGCTAACGCGCTAAACTTGTGTTATAGAAAGAAATAGAGGTCTTCTTGAATGAGATCTACTTAGCCCTTCTTGCCAGACGAACTGCGCCTCTCACCCAAAAGCTATACTTCCTAAACATATTAACCAGGTTCTGCGGAGATCCCCGGGGTCTAGTAGAGCTTTACCTAAATTACGATTGTGATTCCCAGGTCGACAACATCTTCCAAACTGTTATTGAAGACCTATCCAAACTAGCGATCGCTCCCGTGGCAGTAACAACGGCTCAAGAGCAACAATATGAAGAGAAGAATGCGAATTCGAATATGAATCCGGAATGGCAGCTCAAGGGTATGCTTCCTCCCCCACTGAATGTTCGTGACATTGTTCAGCCTGCGGAACCCGAGTCGGAGATCCCCAAAGAGTATATGATAAAACGGGCAGCGCTGGACTCACTGGTTGAAACTCTACGTTCGCTTCTCAATTGGTCCATGGCTGGTCGTCCAACGGTGAACGGGGTAGCAGGAGAGAGCGAAACGCGAGCCTCAACGGATGACCTCCGGGAGTCTATCGATCCATCTATTTTGGAGAGCAATTCTCGTGAGACTCCTATTCCCCCGTCCACTCCGGTCATTGAGGATGACCCAGCACAATTGGAGAAAGAGAAGGCGAGGAAAACCGCGCTCTCGAATGGTATTCGGCAATTCAACTTTAAACCTAAACGAGGTATCAAGTTCTTAATACAGTCCGGGTTCATTGCAAGCGACAGTGCTCCAGATATTGCCAAGTTCTTGTTGTCAGATGACCGCCTCGACAAGGCTCAAATAGGCGAGTACCTAGGTGAAGGCGACGCTAAGAACATTGAGATCATGCACGCGTTCGTTGATACCATGGAGTTCACACGGAGACGCTTTGTCGACTCTCTCCGTCAGTTCCTTCAATCGTTCCGTTTGCCTGGCGAAGCCCAAAAGATCGATCGTTTTATGTTGAAGTTTGCTGATCGTTACGTGGCTGGAAACCCGAATGCCTTTGCTAATGCCGAAACTGCCTACGTGCTGGCTTATTCAGTTATCTTGTTGAACACGGATTTACATAGCAGCAAGATTGCCAAACACATGACGAAGGAAGATTTCATTAAGAATAATCGAGGTATCAATGACAACGCCGATCTGCCACCAGAGTACCTCACTGGTATCTATGAAGAGATTGCCGGCAACGAGATTGTTCTGAAGAGTGAGCGGGATGCTGCCGCCATTGCAGGTAGCTTGCCTACTCAACCAACGGGTTTCGCCGCTGGTCTTGGTCAGGCTCTTTCCAATGTCGGCCGAGATCTCCAACGAGAAGCATATGTACAACAATCCCAGGAGATATCGTTACGATCTGAGCAACTTTTCAAGAATTTGTTCAAGAGTCAACGAAAAAATGCGGCGAGGGCGGGCATCAGATTCATTCCAGCAACGTCTTTCAAGCACGTAGAGTCTATGTTTGATGTGACATGGATGTCCTTCTTCTCGGCCTTCTCCAGCCAGATGCAGAAGGCACAGAACCTAGAGGTGCATAAGCTCTGTCTGGAGGGGATGAAACAAGCCACTAGGATTGCCTGCCTTTTTGATCTTGCGACTCCTCGCGAGGCCTTCATGTCAGCCTTGAAAAATGCTACGAACCTCAACAATCCACAAGAGATCCTAGCCAAGAATGTCGAGGCCTTGAAGGTGATTCTAGATCTTGGTCAGACAGAGGGCAATAGTCTGAAAGAGTCATGGAAGGACATCCTAATGTGCATTAGTCAATTGGACAGACTGCAGCTGATCTCCGGTGGTGTTGACGAAGGTGCCATTCCCGATGTGTCTAAAGCACGTTTTGTGCCGCCTGAGAGACCTTCGACGAGTGACTCTCGGAAATCTGTGGCATTGGCACGGCGACGGAACCGCTCCAACCCTGGCTCGAAGGGCTTCTCGATAATCATTGCTCTCGAGAGCAGGTCAGACGAAGTGATCAAGAGCATCGACCGCATCTTTAGCAATACTGCCAACCTTCACGGGGAAGCCATCGTCCATTTTGCTAAGGCCCTTACCGAAGTTAGCTGGGACGAAATCAAGGTGTCTGGTTCCAACGACTCCCCCCGTACGTACAGTTTGCAGAAGATTGTCGAGATTAGCTACTACAATATGACGCGAGTGCGATTCGAGTGGACCAATATCTGGATTGTGCTTGGCGAGCATTTCAACAAGGTCGGTTGCCATATTAATACCGCCATCGTCTACTTCGCTCTCGATTCTTTACGACAGCTTTCGATGCGCTTTATGGAGATCGAAGAACTACCGGGTTTCAAATTCCAAAAGGACTTCTTGAAACCTTTCGAGCACATCATGGCAAATTCAACCAACTTGACCGTCAAGGATATGGCTCTGAGATGTTTGGCTCAAATGATCCAAGCACGAGGAGAAAATATTAGATCCGGTTGGCGAACTATGTTTGGGGCCTTTACAGTTGCTGCTCGTGACCCGAACGAAACCATTGTTAATCTAGCTTTCGAAAACGTGACACTCGTTTACAAGACGCGGTTTGGCGTGGTTATCTCTCAAGGTGCTTTCACAGACTTGATTGTTTGCCTGACCGAATTCTCCAAGAATATCCGGTTTCAAAAGAAGAGTTTACAGGCCATGGAGACTCTGAAGTCCATCATACCGCGCATGCTCAAGACTCCAGAATGCCCCCTATCGAGCCAGGCCAAATCCGACACGAAATCGTCGGGCACTCTATCGAGACAACAGAGTGGCACATCATTAGAAGAGGGGTTCTGGTTCCCTATACTCTTTGCGTTCCACGATGTCCTAATGACCGGAGAGGATCTCGAGGTCCGTTCGAACGCACTCAACTATTTCTTCGAAGCTCTCCTCCGATATGGCGGTGACTTCCCCCCAGACTTTTGGGATATTCTATGGAGGCAGCAACTCTATCCAATCTTCATGGTTCTCCGATCGAGACCAGAAATGGCCAATGCCCTCAATCATGAAGAACTGTCCGTATGGCTTTCTACCACTATGATACAGGCCCTTCGGAACATGATTGTACTCTTCACGCACTATTTTGATGCACTGGAATACATGCTAGATCGTTTCTTGGAGCTTCTAGCACTCTGTATCTGCCAAGAGAACGACACCATAGCTCGTATCGGCAGCAATTGCTTACAGCAACTCATTTTACAGAACGTTGCCAAGTTTAGCGAAGAGCACTGGTCCAAGGTAGTTGGGGCTTTCTGCGAGCTATTTGAAAGGACAACAGCCTACCAGCTCTTTTCGGCTGCGACAATAAACGCTACAGCTTCGCTACAATCACCGGCACCTAATGGACTTGGTTTCGACATACCACTTACACCAACAGCAGAGGTAGTGCCCGAGGACAAGTCCTTGGAGGTGAATGGCATGGGTGAAGCGGGAGAAGGCGCCGAGTCTGGCTCTGCACTGGCCAGCACTCCTCAAACACCAAACCCCGACGAGTTGCCGCGGCCTCGAAGCGGTTCGGTGGCATCTACGCCTCTAGAGGACTACAGACCGGTCTCTTCTTTGCAGCAGCAGCCTATCGTAGTTACAGCCGCTCGCCGACGTTTCTTCAACCGCATAATATCCCGATGCGTCTTACAACTACTCATGATTGAGACGGTTAATGAACTCTTCTCCAACGATACCGTGTACGCCCAAATCCCATCGGCGGAACTGCTTCGCCTGATGGCTCTATTGAAGAAGTCGTTCCTGTTCGCCCGGCGCTTCAACGAGGATAAGGACCTACGAATGCGACTGTGGCGAGAGGGCTTCATGAAGCAGCCGCCTAACCTGCTGAAGCAAGAAAGCGGCGCGGCGGCAACCTACATTCAGATCTTATTCCGCATGTTTGGCGACACCTCGCCATCACGTGCGGAGAGCCGGCCCGAGGTTGAAAAGGCGCTCGTCCCTCTATGCAAAGACATCATCAAGGGATATCTCGCCCTCGAAGAAGATTCTCAGCAGCGGAACATCGCTGCGTGGCGTCCAGTTGTCGTCGACGTCTTGGAGGGATACTCGACTTGGCCAGAAGCTGAGTTCGGGAAGCACGTCCGAGCCTTCTATCCCCTCGTCGTAGGGCTTCTGGGCAAGGAGATCAGCACCGAGCTGCGCGCTGCCTTGCTGAGCGTCCTGAGACGTGTCGGCGAGGTAGGTCTCGGCATCGAGGGAATGGCTACTGGCGGGCGCAGGGAGAGCGTCGTCAGCACTGCCACCGAAACACCCACCGTGGATCCTGACCACAGCGAGGAAGAGGGCGAGATGAGCACTGCGGCGCGGGGCTGAGCGAGATACGATGTACGCACGCTGCGCGATTACCGATTAATTCCACCTATCAATGTGGTCATGATAATATTTGCTGTTGATGTTGTTGATGTTGTTGTTGTTGTTGTACTCTTATTAGGACGACGAATCCTAGGGGGCGGGGATGGAACTTCGGACACCTACTTACCTACCTACCTACCTATAGAAGAGCATGCAACGAACGGTGTTCGGGTGCCTTGCCTCATTTTTTAACGCGGATGGGAAATTTTTTTCAAAAACAGACAAACAAACAAACATGCTCGCTCGCTCGCTTGCTTGTTTCTTTTTCTTGTTTGGTTTATTTTTGTTATAAAATGTACACGACAACCGAGGTTCAACTAAGTTAGGTAGTCAAGTCTAAGTACTTAGCTAGGCAGTTAACTCAGTTTTCACTGCTGGTAGCTATAGTGGTTATCTATGAAACCTACCTACCTACCTATCTATCTATCTACTTAGCTAGGAGGTAGTTGTCGAATTTCAATGCGCAGTTCGCTGAGCTGACTGGCTGATACATACCGTGGCTGGGGCTGTGGTTCCGTTCCTTGGATCTCGTGATGTTGCTTGCATCCGGATAGAGTCAGCCCTATCGTCCTTCACTTTCTCTTCTCTTCGCCCGGTTATAAGCGTGCTACTTACTGTCGACTGGACTGGAGTACATACTGTATACTTACTCGCTGCTTTGATATGTACGTGACTGATTGATTGACTGACTGGTCACGTTTTCCTGTTTGTGATGGGACGTGATGGGATGTGATGTGATGTGATGATGGGCTTTTTTGGTCTACTTACCTACACTATAGTATACTTACTATACTATTTTCTCACCTCACCTTACCTCACCTCACCTCGTCTCGCCCTACCTTACCTCGCCTCGCCTTACATCACCTCACCTTACCACTTCACGTGAGTATAGATCGATCAATCGATGGGCTTGCTTGCTTTCTTGCTTTCTTTCTTGTTTCTATGGGCAATTGACTGGTTTCGTTTAGTCAGTCAGTCTTAGGTAGTCAGTCAGTCATCCTTTTTTTCGTGCCACGGGGTAATTAATTGACCCGAATCGGACGTCTGGTGACCTCTTGGATATTATTGAACGAGCGAGCGGAGGGGGCTGAGGCGAGGAGGAGGGGATAGGCCGAGGAGAGAGCGAGGTGATGATGGGATGATCGATGGTCGATGGCGAGGCTTAGATAGTTAGCTAGCTAAGCTGGCTGATGATGATGACTTCACTAGGTAGGCTAGGCTGCTATTGTTGTGATGTGCCCTGTTTCCCCTATTTGATACACCTGTGCCTTTTCTCGTCTAGGCTTGGCGAGCTGTTAGTTTGTGTCGAGGACTTGGGGTTTTTTTGGGGGGGGGGGGGGGGGGGGGTTTGGGCGCAGATGCCTAAGTATAATTAGATAATATCGTATCGTACCGTATCTATCCTATCTAGGTTGTCTGTGTTCTATAGGTCGACATACGCCGTATTTAAGACAAGAGTTTACGGTATGTGAAACCC
>NQIM01000239.1:0-61817 GCA_003426235.1 Xylaria polymorpha
GTAATAGGCGGTATGCGATTCAAGCTAAGTGCTAACTGAATAAGTACCTATCTAGGTACCTACCTTAGGTAGGTACTGTACCTGCTTAGGGGGCGGGGAGGGGCCAAGAGGGTCCTCCCCGCCAGAGGCCAAAGCCGTTGGGGGGGGAGGAGGGGGGCAAAAGGCAGCAGCAACGACAGCCTACAGGAGACCGAGTGGCGGGGCATCCCCCCTAAACCCATTGAGTCTGGACCTGTCTGGGCTGAAGTAACGTGATCCGCCCCCATCCGGCCTAGCGCCAACTTAAATAGTCACTCTTTATCTCAGCCGATAAGACCCTCGTCCACGTGCCCCCTCTCGGGTTCATCGTTACACCCACCGGACCATACGTCATAATTCACCTATAAGTACTACATAAGGTACCTAGGGTAAGTGGCCATGGCATGTACACAGTATAGATCACATCTACAGATATCACGACATTTTGTTTCGCCTCTAGGTAGTCGATAAACAGCCTTGAGCTAGTAGCCTCTCAAATTTAGTAGTCATAATAAACCAGCTCTATTTACGCTGGCGAATCGCAACTCTTCCGTTCCTGCATCAACCCTTCTTAGCACAACCGCACCCGCTAGCATCAACCAATCAACAATTGCTATCTAGGTCGACATAACCGAATATTTCCCATACTTCGAACCTATCTCAACAGGACAGTGGATATGTAGATAGGCATACCTCACGATGAAGCCTTACACATCCACATATCAAGCACATCCTTCAAACTTCCCAGCACAGCCAACCCATTAAACTCCTCCCAGACGCGGCGAATCCTCCAATCGTCGTCAGAGGCGACGGCCACGAGCACCGAGATCCCGCTAATCTCGGCTGCGTCGTCGGCCCACCGCTGCGTCCACCGCAGCACCACCGTGTCGCACGTCACGGCCACGACGGCCACGACGTCCATGGCCACCGCCGGCCAGCAGGGCTGCGCCGCGACGAAGGCGTCCCGGCCATCATACGTGACGTTTCCGGGCGGGATGCCCGAGATGGCGTTAATCGATTCAGAGGTCGCCGCGAAGTCTGGCGTGAGCACCGAGCATGCTTTGGCCGGGGGTGAAGGCGCCGATGAGGTCTGCGTAGCGCGAGGCGAGTTTGTCCCCGTCTCGCGGATTTAGACACCATATTCCCGGCGTGGATATAGCCGTAGGTGTGAGAGCGAGGAGGTAGGTGATGAGTGCTATTCTCAACATGGTCAAGTGCATGTCGTGTCGGTGTTATATCACAAGAGGATGATAGATTAAATGAGATATATCGAGCATGAATAGCTCCTATACGAGTTGAGTTGCCTATGATTTTATAATAGTATATACTATTAACACCATCCACATGCACCGATCCGGATCCCGGTTCTACTCCTGTCCTTAGCATTCTTCATGTACAACTTGCTTGAAACACCAACTAACTATCCACTAATACCTGCGCAACAAGCATACCCCCCAGAACAATACATATGGGTTGTACACACCAAAGAAACCGTTCCATTCGAAATCGCATGTCCTTGCAAAAAAAAAAGTAAAACTATGTCTCTATAGCCGAGTGTGTCACCGGCCGATACAGAATAGTCTCTATATCCAATAGAGAAATCGCTTCAAACAATGATACGCTAATAATATATATACCGCAAAATGTAATCAAACATCCAATCTCCAATATCAGTTCGGACCGGTCCGTACTACTTACTCACTACATACGTGCCTAGCAAACCGGGCATACATTGTGCCAGATTACGTAGATTCAACCAAGCTCCCGAACCGTTAAGCACCACCAAGAATAGAGCGACAGGCAGCAGAGAACACCAAGAAGACGAGGAATGTGTCACCTAGGCATTACGCCGCCTCCCGCCAGCGAATCACCACCAAAAAATAGCCCACGAACTCACGACCGGCTATTCATCATTCCATGTGCGAAGCCGAAAACACATATATCACAGGAATCGGTCAATCGAAGAATCCCATAGGCACACAACCTATCGTCGCCTAGCGCCGATGGCATACAATTTCATTCGGCACAGCAAACCCGACTCGACTCCATACTCCAACCGTCTGCACGTCCGCCCGTCCGCCCATAGCACTGTGCACAAAATTAAAATCAACGAATGACTTCCCCTTCCTTATCAATGCCCTCGGCCATCTCCAGAATATCGCTGCCAGCAAGCACGCCGCTGCCGAGCGTGGTCGTCTTGCGGCCGGCGAGCCAGACCTCGTGGAACTTGACGCTCTCGTCGCTGCTGGCAATAACAACACAGCCCTCCTCGGCAGTGCGGCTGCGCAGCCGGTCCCGGGTGCGGTACGTGTCCGAGGGGCCCCGGGGGTACGCCACGGCGTAGAGGGCGCGGTGCTCGCCTTCCCAGGGGACCGCCGCCACCTGCCGGCAGTCGGGCCAGCTGAAGACGGCGATGCGGAACGGGTGGTCGGGCTGCGCGTACCCGAACGTCGCCGCGATCTCGCGCCGCGTCGTGCTCCAGATCAGCGACGTCACCTGCGCCGCCACCGCGATCGTCGCCAGCGCCGTCCCCGACGTCGTGTGGTAGAAGTGGATGCACTTGTCGTTGGACCCACCGCCCGTCGCGATCAGGCCCTCGCGCCACGGGCAGAACGCGATCGCCTTGACGGCCGCCGCGTGCCGCCAGCGGTGCTTCTCCGAGCCGGCGGGGAGGTATCGGACTAGGTTGCGTGGCATCGAATAGTAATCTGCTTCTTCACCCGCGATGGGGGATAAGGGAGCATTGTTGGCACTACGGGAGCAGAATGAGACTGTTGGTGGAGCTCCGGTTACGACAGTCGAAGTAGAGGACGAAGTGGCAGTCGACGTGGAAGATGAGGCGGAAGACGAGGCGGCAGTTGAGGTGGGTTTCTCTGTTTTTACGCGTTCGCTTTCCGTCTCCAAGACCTTGTCCGCCTGGAAGAGACAGCAGAGGTTGTCGTTGCCGCCCGTTGCAAACTCTGTGCCCGTGGCGGACCAGGCGAGACCACAGACCTGCTGCGAATGGACCTTGATGCGGACCATCAACGTCATCGCCCCCGGCCAATTCTCCCGAGCCACTTCCCAAGGCTCGGGCCACTCGACCGAGTAGTAGTAGACATCTCCCAACTCGTCGCCCACGACAAGATCCTCCGTGGGTACCAAGGAACCGGGGTTGTTGGTATTCAACGATGGCCGCATGGTGACAGTGGGACGCCAGCAGAGACAGGCCACAGGTGATGGCTGTTGTGCCTCGAAGCGAGGGAGCAAACTGTCGAACAAGGACATGAGCGAAAGACCACCGTTGGACCGACCAAAGGCCAATATCGACTTGCCGCCCTGCTCGGATGAGAAGGCCACCGAGGTTAGCCAAGACCCGTCCTTGACACCAGCATTCAGGAGACTGACGCCGGTTGCCTCGGACCAGCCATATAAGAGATTGCCTAGGCCAATAGCCAAAGTATTACAGGACCTCGAATAATCCATGACGGAACAGTAAAAGTCGTCACGCAGACCAGGGGCATCTAAAACCCTGGGAGGAATAAGCCGCTACTCAAAAGTGACATCATTCAGCAAGTTACTCAATGACTTACTTGAAGGGAGCACTAGGTAATACGCGCTCTCCCTTCAGGGGTTCTGGCAAGTGTTAGTTCCTTCACCCGAATATGCATGCATACTAAGGACGAACTGACTGGGCGCGGAGCGAGCGTCGTTTGCCCATTCTGTTCCTGTCCAAGTAGTTCTAGAGGATAGTAACGGCGGCCTAGTTTTCTTTTTGCATCGAGGAAATGTCGAGAAGCCGCCAAAGTTGAGTACACGCTGAGCGCGATCGAGGCTGAGGGCGAGAGCAAGCCGATCCTCGTGTTTTTCTTGGTCTTCCTCGGATTTTGGCCGCAGGTTGGAGAAGGAGGTAGTATACAGACGAGCGTTGGTGCCGGAACTCAGGAGCCGGCCACGTCCTCCGTCGACAGCGACACCGCTAGGGGCGGTGCCGCCCACTGACCACACGGCTCCGTGGCTGACCTGGCGATCGAGTGGACACAAGCCCAAGACGGTGCCATGACGACGCTCTACACAATCGGAGCGGGAGAGACGTCGGGATGAGGTGGGGACGGACCGCTGGGGAGAAAAGCAAAATGCGTCATCGCCGGCATTCTCAGTCCGCAGCAGGCGCTCCGAGAGTGATAACTCGTGAGGCGGTTTGTTGGCTCGGAATTGGTCGGACGCTGCTACACGCGAAGGCACGAAGCGGTCAGGGGACAGGGCAGGCATCTTATGACGGATACAACAAAAAGAATGAGGCTATTAATTCATAATAGTCATACCGGCCGGCCCGCCATACCTAGGGAGAGAGAGGAGGAGAGAGGAGAGGGGAGAGAAGAAAGAAAAGGATTTAAAGGTATGTGGCCATGTCGACAATAGCTCAGGTTGGACCGTAGTAAATTAAGCTTAGTTAAACTAGGAAGCCCCAGCAGGCGAGATGTGCTTGCCTTGAACGTAATTTGAGATGAGGCGAGACTGCTTTATACTACCTACTCATGACGGGAACGAGTGCCTTCTCCGAGAGGAAGACGGGGAGATGGCCCTTTACTCGACGTCAACGCCGTTGTGGCATCTGCGTATGTTTGACCACTCACTCTCCCCAACCGATGCTAGATTCTCAAAGTTTAGCTTATACTTGGATACGGCCCGGTAAGATCCACCCAACATACCGGAGTGGCTATAAGCAAGCTTAAAACTGTCCGTGTCATGTTAAAAATGTTGGCGGGTGTGGGCAATATAAGGTACAACCAAGCACCCTGCACCCTGTATTTGGCTGCCCGATAGGCAGTCGTTTGGAGACGTATTACTATAGGTACGTAAGTCGTGATTCCACGGCGCCGGGTCTTCACTTGATGAAGTTGATATATCAGAATATCAGAACTAGTGGGTCTCAGGGTCGGATCCAAGATTTAAGCGTGGTTTGCGCGTTGGCCTCGATCTTTTTATGCCAGCGCTTCGGAGGACTCGCGATACAGTCGTGGCAGAAACCTGACCACCCAGCTCTGCGGCTATTTGGGCACAGGTTTTTTCGCGGCCATGACCATCAGATCGTGCCTTCACAATAATTTCATCTCTGGCTTGGGCTTGTTTTGATGGGCGGCCAGGACGGGGGGCGTCAGCCACGTGACGGTCCAAAATAACTGGATTGTTGAGATCTAAGCCTCGTTCGATAGCGCGATCAACAATACTGTGAACAGTCCTTGCGTTAATACCGGTCATGCGTTCAATCTCTTCGTTAGAGAAACGGTCAGTAATTTTGAGGGCTAGGGCTTGCGCACGCGTAGCTAGTTCGTGTGTAGGCATTTTGACTACCAGTAGTAGAGAGGGAGTAGTGCAGGCAATAAGTCTTCGGATGGTTCCAGCCAGTTTGTTCAAGGAATATAAATAAAAGAGTACGGAACAATATAAGGGGTAGGTAGGTACTGCATGTACTTCGTACTAGTATGTAGGTAATTATGGGGGTGATTTTTTGCCAAAGCGGTGAGACATCCGGGTAGTCATATGCACAGTGCCAGGTGCATTGGGTTCATTAACTATACCTATACGGCACTGTAAGTACCTAGCGGCGGACGGGATGCTGAGCACACCACCAGGCAGCATCTTAGGTAGGTACCTAACCTTACATATGTATAGGTATATCATGTTCGACCTATAAACCACCACACGTCGCATACTTCCTGCACGTTGTCGAGGAAGTTGACGACTATGTTGCAAAGGTCTATCTACAACCGATATGGATAATGTATGGCCTTCCTCTCTCTCTTCCCCTCTTAGTATATATCGTATATCGTATGAAACACGGCGCATAACAACATATGATATGGTCTGACTTACACGCCTCCCCTCTCAGCACGGCAAAGCTCGAGTCGCCCGCACCGCCCGTACCGACGAGCAGCGCCAACAGGACCTCACCAAGATCCGCAGATACCGCGAGCTCGACGACGCCATCCGCGAAACCGTCTCCCGCCGCGCCTTCGACGACCCCGCCCTCCTCGAGCTGACGTCCAAGCTGCTGCGCCTCAACCCCGAGTACTACACGATATGGAACGTCCGTCGACGCTGTCTAACGTCTGGCTCATTATCCAGACCGTCGGCTGGATCATGGCCCTCGAGGGCGTCGCCGAGTACTTCGCCGAGCGCCACTACGAGTCGCTCTTCCGCAGCCTGCTCATCCTCCTCCTCGGCAAACGATCCCCGCCCGCCCCCGCCCTCCCCGACCGACTGGGCAGAGTGTACTACAGCTGACGCTGACGCTGACGCTGACGCCGACGCCGACGCCGACACCAAGGCCGACGCCGCCGTCCTGGAGTCCGAGCTCGTCTTCACCGTCCCGCTGCTGCTCGAGTTCCCCCAAGTGCTACTGGATCTGGAAGTACCGCAAGTGGACTCTCGAGCAGGCCATCCTCCGCCTGCCGAGGCCCCTCGCCAACAGCGTGTGGCAGGCCGAGCTGGCTCTCGCCTCCAAGATGCTCGTCAAGGACCGTCGCAATTTCCACGCCTGGGGCTACCGACGCTACCTCGTCGCCAGACTCGAAAGTAACGACCTGCTGGGGCGTAGCCTCGTTGAGGACGAGTTCGCCTATACCAAGACGATGATCGAGCAGGATTTGTCCAATTTCTCAGCCTGGCACAACCGCAGCCGCCTGATGCTCCGTGTCCTAGGCGAACGCGGTGCCGACGACAAGGCCCGCGCCGCTTTTCTCGACACGGAACGGAACCTGGTACAGGAGGCACTCAACGTTGGGCCCGAGGACCAGAGTCTGTGGTACTATCACCGGTATCTCATGGCTCAAGTTGTAGGTTCCGAAGGACGGCCCGCCATCGCACCCAATTTGGCAGTCGAGCAGAAGATTTCGATTTTGGAAGAGGAAGTCGAGTTTATCAAGGACCTGCTCGAGGACTTCCCAAAGATCAAGTGGCCCTATGAGGCTCTACTTGAATATACCTTGGCATTACGCAAGTTACAACCTGATACCCAAGATGAAAGGGAAGACAGTGACCCCAATTTTTGGCTAGCTAAATTAAGAAAGCTAGACGCTATGCAGGCAGGTCGATGGGACGACATCGAGCGGGACATCGAGCAACAACTTAGTAGCATATAGAAACGAACAATGATGATGATGATGTTGTCTTTACGACTTATTGTCGGTATTATCATTATTATCATCATTTGATGGCAAGAACGCTCTACTCACCAGCTACCTATGTCTTGATAGTCCCATTACACTTTCCCATCACCAAACTAGCATCACCACCCACCAATCCGTCAAAGTATGCCAGCAGAGTCTCTACTGATAGCATATCCATAACAGCAAGACTCGGATTCGCAGACCGGAGTACTTGCCCGCTAAATAACACCCGTATGTAATGACCGCTACGGCTCATCTTCTCTTGCGTAGGCTGCCGAGCTCCTTTGTAAAGCTCAAACACCACCTCGCTGCCCATACCAGGCCACACCATGACGTCAATTTGCAAGATACTCAACACGCGACTAACAGACCCGTCGTGCGCCACGTTGTGGAAGTACAACGGCGTCTCCTCCCCGGCCACCACGGCGCGCAGATGCGCAGCCAGCTCGGCGATCCACACGCCGTACGAGGCCACGGACGCCGCGAGCGACTGCGGCGCGTCCCGGTAGATGTGCGAGTACTCCCACTGCCCCAGGCGATAGACGGCGTCGGCGAGCGTCTGGTCGATGCAGTCGGCGCTGCCCACTTTGCACGGCAACGGCTTCGCATGGCATTGTCGCGCAGACAAGTTATCGAAATAATGGTCGAAGCTCGCATGGAATCCTGCGTCGGCGGGCGAGACGCCAGAAACACCATCGAGGACACCGTATAGTTCGGCTGCGCCGTCGAGATGGGCCTTCCACGCGGTGTCAGCCGAGGACTTGATAGTGTTGAACAGCCCGCTCCCGACGGGGCAGGTGTACTGTGGTTCCAGACTGTCGACACCCGCGGCCTCGATCAGCAACGGGATCGAGTCTTGCGTCCCCCACGTCCCACCGATCAGCATCCCCGCGACCTGGCTCGTGATGACGTTCTGCGTCACACGGTAGACGACCTTCTCCCGCCAGTCCTGCGTCGCGCGCGACGGCAGGAAGTCGAGGAGCTCGTGGTATACGCCGTAGATGTCCTGGCCGTGCACGTACGAGTCGTCGAGGCCCGGTGCCGTGATCTGCGGGAACTGGCACGTCCCGATCCACCCCGTCGGCACGTACGGATTCACCGAGGAGATGAACCCCTTCCAGAACCCCGGTGTCGGACGCTTCGTGTCGGCGCCCGAGCCGGAGCCGAAGGGTGCCCCGTAGTAGTAGAGCCCCTGGTCGTCGCAGTCCCAGTGGTACGGCTCTACCGGGAAAGCATTACTGGCGTAAGGTGTTCTTTTGTGGTGGCGCTGGATCTATAAAGATGTTAGCACTTCGTATTTAAGAACATTCTCTAGCCCAGCCCATCCCATCTCTTGGTGTGAAATGCGTAGGACACAACATATATCAGACTAATCCCCCAGAAGTAAGATACCGAACAAGCCAAGTCCGATGAAGTAGAATCAATCATATAAATAGTAGAAAATATTGTTTTTTCTTTCTTAAAAAAGGTGAGAATAAAATGGAAAAACCCACCACCTCAACATACACCAACTCAAACCCGCTCTCGGGCCTCACATACTCCGACCTCCTAACATGCGGCATATTACACCAATTATACACTCCGTATTCGGCGTCGGGGGTATACGACGAGTTGAAGATAAACCCGTACACGCCGGTTCCGTGCAGTGCCGTGGTAAGGTTATTAATCGCCGTCGCGCGGGGCGGATACCAGGCCAGATCAATAACCCCTGCGGCAGCAGCGCCCCCCGTCGCCCCCGTCGCCCCCGTCGCCGCCGCCGCTGCCGCCGCCGGCCATATCGCCATGCTCGCGGGCTTGAGGTACAGAAAGAGATAGGCAAGAACGGTAGCGGGAACACTAGCAATGACGAAGAGGCTCAACACTCTCCCTCTGAATATGTCACGAAACATGCTCGGGGCAGGGGGTGGGTTAGATATATTATATATAGATATATCCCCGCCCTACTCTACCCTGTCCTGTCCTGTCCCGTTCCGATTCTTCTTAATATGGAGGTAGGTTTATACTGCAGCTGCAGAGTCTACGGGACAGTGTACAAATAGATAGGTGAAGTCGGCTACCCAGGGTACGCACGCGTAGCACGTGAGGTACATAGGTCCTGTGGAGGAATGAGACCACTCCCACGTTTGTCAAGGAAACAAGCCGACTGGTTCGTTAAGTAGCTATTAATATTACCCCACTATATTCAGCGAGCTGTCCGTCGCTCAAAGATGATATCAGGATTAGAGCCACCCACTTAATCGATCGTGGAATACTTAAATATGACCCGAAAAGACCTTTCAAGATCGGCATCGTAGGTATTCCGCTCGCTATATATTTAGATCGAGATCACAGCTATTTCATCACCAAAAAAAGCATTTCGCTGGTTTTTGCCATGTCATTCTTTTTCATCTCTTCAACCTAGCTATCAGGGACAACTGTGCATCGAGTGATTCTAAGCCACGATATGATGGAGGTTAAGCTATATGACGGGCAAATGTGGTATCTGATGACTAAGGCAGCCCGTTGAGTCCAATCAACAATAGAGCAGGCGTACAAGCACTGGATCGATATAGTATACTAGCCTTCGACCTCCCTTTCGGCAACACACGGGTTTTCTACAAGTCCTCCTTCACCTTGTACTTTAACTTCATCTTGTACTTCAACTTCATCTTGTACTTCAACTTCAGCTTGAACTTCAGCTTCACTCGCCACACGCTCCTCGCTTTTGTTGACCACCGGGCTGTTGCTGACTGCTGTGGGTATAGGATCTACGAATGTCCCATGCCCACAGAGATCAGCAATCGCCCGAGGAATCACCCCTGTGGCGAGTATAGACATGGAAGCATCATAATCATCCCGTAAGATGGTCTTCCACACGCCATCGATGACGGGACACTGTTGGATCTCTTCCAAGAGAAACTTTACCTTGCGGGTAAGCGGTACCCTAGTATGTGCGAATAACATATGCTCCAGAGCTTGAACAAAATTGTCATAGCCTGCAGTTGGCCCTATAAGTGGATCAACCGGTTCGACGAAGTTATCAAAACCATGACAGAAGGGGCATTGGTACAGTGGAAACCAGTGGCTGAAGTGACGGCTCCCCCACACTCTGAACGGTACACTACGCTTCCTCGCATACCAGAATAGGGAATCCATGATAATATTGAAGGGTACTTCGGTCCATGTAGGAAGCTTTTGGAGAAAGGGTTGCATCTCCTCTGACGTGTACGTTGGGGGGATTGGCAACAGCGTGTCCACCCGATGAAAGGAATTATCTTGCCACTTGTCCACAAATATGTGACCGTAGGACTTTTTGAAAGGGAATATAAGTCCAACGTCCTTATCATGCACCATCTTCCCAAGCTGATGCTGGTTAATCGGAGTGTATAGTTTGTTTTTGTTTTTGGCGGCACTCGTTAGAGGCCCAAAAGAAACACGGTGGAATGCTGCGAATTCCACAGTAACCGAATGCGATAGGCTGTATTCTTTATGTCGAGGAAGACACGACGGCCAGCATCCCGGTGAACTACACATTGGTGGCCTCGAGGAGGTAGCTTTCTTAGCCGGTTGGTCATGGTGGTGAGTATGGTCATGAAGCGCATCTGAATCGGCTCGACACTTTCTGCGACTTGTCATGCAATCAACTGGTTCGAGGCACATGTGTTTCAGCTTGATACAACTATGTCGGCCGCAGAGATTGAAAATATGGCTCTGATGGTGAGCCCAACGCATAAAATCCCTCCAATCTTGAATGATCATGATTTCGGCTAACCTTATGTAGCGTACGTGCTGTTCGCACCCAATAGTTGTACCAGCTGACAGATCGTTGGTACCAGAGGGCGTGGGGCAGCTATCGTGGGAGTCCAAGGTTGACTTGAGCAGGAATGCCAGCCTCGACAAAGCAATCGACCACGGCATGTCTGGCAATATCAGACATATCCCTGTCAGGCACGTGTCACTGATAGTATCCATCTCTTCGCAGAAAAGCTCGAAAGGACGAGCATACTGGCGGCGTAACCTCTCAAGGTGCTGGTACTGGCACTCGTCGGGAGTCAAGGGGCATCCTCCCAAAGGTAAGGGGACATCAAGAGTGGCGGTATTTGGCATTAATCCTTGAACAACAGGGGCTACCTCGAAAGGGGCTTCTTTTATCTCCTCCAACCTGCAGTCACACGGATAAATCAATGGAGGCACATGGGTTATTATGGAGTAGGCATACCTATCATCTAACTTTTGTTTCTTGGCTGGAGGCGCCAACAGACTTTGGATGGTGCTCTTTTCCACGCGTAGGGTTTTCCGGAAATTGGCTTCCAGAGGTGCTAACTTCTTCAGGAGGGACCTGAGCTCGGCAGATTTGAATCTTATGACTGCTTGATGAGTCTCTAGTTCCCGTTCTGTGCAGTTGGGGTTGTTCTGAGCATCGACCAAAGTTGCAGTGGCCTGATTTAGCTCATCTGTTGCCTTGCGAACTTGATCTCTCGTTTCGTACATCTTCCTAAAGGGCATCCCAGCCCGCAAGGGCGGATCAGCCTCCGCAGACGGCGCCGTCATGGAGACTTGAGGAACGCTAGAGGCTGCCGCTTGAGCTTTACTCCGTGTCAGTGGGTACGGCATCTTGCTGGGGATCTGGAAAGGAGGTAACAAGACAAAGTCGGGGTAATCTATGATTTGGGTGTACTTTGTTGGTTTGATAGCAGTGGAGAAGGCCCAGAGGGTGCACGCTATATTACCACGAGGTGAGAAGCGAAAGGTGAAAGGTATCAAAGGTATGGGTGGAGATGGAGATGAAGATGGGGATGGGGATGAGAATGGAGACGAGACGGGGACGTGAAGATGGGGGGAAATGTAGGTACAGTAGGTACCTAGGTAGGTAGGTAGGTAGGTAGGTACATAGGTAGGTACATAAGGTATATAACATGGTAGGTAGTTCCTACTGTTCGAAAACCTGGGGTATGAGCATGTCTCCAAGGTAGGTGCACTGCTAAAATACGCGTAAGGCACGTGCATACCTACAAAAACGTACCTCAGTACCTTCTATCCGTGAAATCTGTCTACTTGCAGGCAAACACGAGGGAAAGAAGCAACAAAACAAAAAGGGGGGGGAACAATGGCTACCTGCCGAGGGAACCTCCCCGGCGCCTAACAATACCTACCTAGGTACGGAGCATAAATCTTAAGCGACAATACTAACGCCGTAGGTCGTTAGGCATCACCAACTCAGCCACTGGTTCTTAGGATTCAAATATCCTATATGGTAATACCTACTTATTGTGTAGGAGGCATGCGCTGGGATAGGCTCGGACCACTCTAGATCTATATACCTTAGGTTGGGATAGGAGGTTCACCTACATGTAGGAACCTGCTATATATTTAGGACATGAATTAAAGGTTTGGAGCACGGGATGTACTCCAGTCTGGTTAAGGCACAGAGGTTGCTTCTGGGTGTTTACTTGCCCTTTAAGCTCTTAGTTATACTTAATTTAACTAGCAGTGCCTTAATAGTTTTGGACATATTGTTGCCTCTTGTAAATATTGATTAAAAAGGAAAGAATGTTGTAAACTGCCTATATACTATCTAAGTAATATAAACATAACCTTTATCTTACTTTAAAGAATTATTAAAGTTATTAAAGTTATTTAATATTTAAAGTGGTATATTTAGTTTTTATTAAGCAGCTATTTTTAATAAAAAGTTAAAGTAAAACTTATATTGTTGTTTTATTTAAGCTATTGTTTTTTAAATATAATAATAAATTTTTATAATAAGTTTAAATAGTATAAAAAAAACTTAAAAACTTAAACAATAAATATATTTTTATTTAATATAGTTAAATATAAAAGTTTTTTTTTTTTTTTTTTTTTTAAAAAAACTAGCTTTTACTATAAATTTTTTATTTAAATTATAAAATCTTTTAGCTTTACTAGAATAGTTTTATATTAATTAATAAAATTATTATTATTATAATAATCGCTTAATCTAGCCCTAATAATAATATTAAATATATAAAACTTTTAATTATTACAATTAAACAATTTTAATTAATTAATAATTAATTAAATTAATTATATATAAAGTTATATTTTTACGTTCGTACGCGCTATATTAAATAAGTATGGGTAAAGAATCCACTCAATAGGGCCATCATTTCCACCCCTTAAATCTGACATATATACACACCGCACATAATATAATCTAGATTCGACCACTCCTTGACGCTGGATCATGCTGTTGTAGGCATCTGTACAAAATATCCCCCATCCCAAGGCAACATCTACCGCGTGTGATTCACATCTCTTGCCTTTTTTAAGCCCACACTCTATTCTAACCACAGAAGGCTCTCCGCAGGATCCCCTTTCTGTCCTACTTAGAAGGCAATATTTCGAGGCAACCATTCTGTGAAATGCGACGCGCACCAAATCCAATAAGCCCTGCCGGCGTTGAATTGTCTCCAGAAGAGCTTCATACTGATTACCGTGACTTAAATCTCAGACATTCTAAATCAATTGCCATGGTCCGGCCCACCCTGCTTTCAAAGCGATTCATTGGCAACCCGGCAACTCGGATCTCTTCCTCATATTCTTTTCCCAAAAAATATAGGATTCCCACGAAGATACCATCAATCAACTATATGTCAACGGGGACCGCGACGTTGAAGATGTTGCCGATATTATGAAGCGCGAATATAGTTTGATTTTAAGTAAGTAAGCACGTGATAGATCAAATTTCTTCATACAAGGCCACATTGACGAGTTTCCGAAGGGTATGCAGTCATCAGACAACAGGGAAAGACTGATAAGATCTCTATTCGTACAATGGCTGGCTGACAGTAAGCTCGGGGTGGTAATGATATGGTTTTATCAATTCCAGATATGACCCTTCACAATATCAAACCACTGTGGCAAAGGGCCCAAAAGCGGACTGCAGATCTATTGAGAATAACAGACTTTCCAGAGCTGAGCTCGTTACTCGGGTCTCCTGCAGTTTGGAGGGAAAGCCAAGCTCGAGTCCATCAGGCAATGCTCAGAACCAATATGGGGCCTGTCTTACTATCACCGAACGTTTACATTGTACATTGGAAGACAATTCATTTTCAGCATAAATGCCGAAGACTTTAACTACCTCTTTCCGTAACTGCCATGTCCACAACTATTTCATCACCTCTCAATGCGATGGCGGTAGAGTGGCATTGGGATTGTTATCATAGCTAGAAATGCGGATCTTGTCCAATCAATATTGAAAGCCAAGATGTTAAGCTAGGCAGGGGTCCCACGGGCACTGCCCTCACGGGCACCCAACACCAAAAAACGCCCTCAATCACTTAAAACTATCTAAATTATCAAATTTAACTATAATTGCCTAATTTTTAGTATTTTTAACTAAAATACAGTTTTTTGCTTTTAATACGTTTTTAATTACTATTTTTAGCGGCCCGTTGCTATTATTAAGTATTTAATAATTAATAGCTTTATTTTTAAAAATATTGTAATTTTGCAACTTTTGCCACGTTTTATAGATGTTTATTATATGTATAAAATATTGTTTAAAAGCTAGTTTAACCTTTTAACAATAGTTTTTAATATTTTTAATAAATTTTACTTTTAAATATTTAATTTTAACTTTTAAATTTATAATTTAACAAACTGTTTAATGAAACGTTTTAATAGCTTTTTTTATTAATAGCTTTAAAATAAATATATTAAACTTAGTATATAACTAAACAATTTTTTAAATAGCCCTATAAAAATTTAACTATTTTAAATATAATAAACTATATTTTAGCTTATTCTATATTAAAATTAATATTTAAGCTATATTTTATTATAAATATTTACTATTGATTTTATACTATATTTTCTTTTTTTAATATAATAAAATTATAATAATAATTAATAATTTTTAATTATATAGTTTAAATTTTAAAAGTTTTTTAAACGTTTTTAATATTATAAAATATTAATATATTAATTTAAATTTAGGTGATATTTAATTTTAACTTTTTTTAAAAGCTTTAATATTAAAATAGCTATTTAAGCCTTTTTATAGAATTATTTTTATTTTTATTTTTATTAAAACTTTATAAAAGTTTTAAAATAAAAAAACCTTAAAATATAATAAGTTAGCTTATTATATATATATTTATTTATAATATTTACTTTAAAAACTTTAATATAATATTTAGCGCTATATTCTATTTTTTTTAACTATAACTATACTATTTAAAATATATCTATAACTATTATATATATAATATATAAAAGTAAAGCTTATTTTTATATATTTATAGTATTTTTATTTATATTAAAATTATATTTAAGCTTAAAACTTATATTATTAAATTAAAATTAATTTTTAAAAGTTTAAAAAACTAACTTTTACTATTAAATTTTTTATTTTAAATCGTAAAGTTTTTTAGTTTTTATTAAAAATAGTTTTTATATTAATTAATAAAGTTATTATTATTATAATAGTTGCTTAATTTTAGTTTTAATAATAATATTAAATATATAAAACTTTTAATTATTAAAATTAAGCAATTTTAATTAATTATATATTAATTAAATTAATTATATATAAAGTTATATTTTTACGTTCGTACGCGCCCTATTCAATAGGTGTGGGTATAGAATCTACTCGATGGGGCCATTATTTCTACCCTTTAAATCTGACAATAGGTCCCTGGTCAATACAACCCACCTTCGAGCGAGGCTGCAATATATTGAGTGTAATCCCTGTAAGCTGACCAACGTCCCTTTGCCTTCGGCAACTTGCATGTTACTGGTGCTTCTTCTTCCTGCGCGCAATGACCTGCATGATATACGGCGTAACCGGCAGGTGTAGGCAATATGAACGATATCTACAGTATCTGGATATGCAGCACGAGCGCAAACCGGGCCTGCATACATGTTACAGGGTATACGAAATACACACCCCGAGAATGTAAAAAGGTGGCGCTCAATACTTCGTTTTAATTAAAATACCGCCGATCATTACTGTGCTTATTAACATGCCTATAGCAGAGCCATAATGCCTCCTGTAATACATAATAGAGCGAAGCAAAATTATAGTAGCGACCCAGCTCACAGACAATGAAACGCTATGTGTGATCCTTTCACTGTTATAAGCCTTTTCGAATAAGGATATCAGAGGTACGGTAACTACGAGAACACATGCTGGTGGCTATCTAGCGAAGTTGGTACATACTTGTCTCACTTTGCCAACATGTAAAATAGTGTTGTTCTTAAGCCTATACCTAAGCTAAGTCCCAACGTCGCAATGCTGTCGGTCGCAGAAGACACCATATAAATTCACACGATATTGCTGTCCTTGGATCATACATGTCCTCGTGTTGGACGCTGATCACACCGGGCTCGTATTAATGCTCCTTTTCCACCAGGAGCCTAGGTACAATGGCTTGGAATTCTGAAGTGTGTTAACTTAAAGGGTTGCTAGTCACAACACTGTGGCCCCAGCATTAGAATCAAGCAAGTCTTTTAATTAGGTAGTATATTGATAGTTATATCGCGGAGGAGAGAGAAGGGGAGGATCCTGCCTAGCTGTAGACCAACCCCGCTATATTCCAACCGCCATAACCGCACCCCAAATCGCGGCGCGAAGCTGATATATCTGTATAGCCTGTGTGACCTATATATACGTGTGAATATGTGTATGTACAGAGTTGTGTGTGTGTGTATTTTTATACATAGCCAGTTCGAACATTGATAATCATAGAATACAATCTACTCCATGCGATCGCTTATATCTAGGTAACATTAGGTAATAGGGGGTTGCGCTGCATGGGTAACTGCACTGCGGTCACTCGCAGGCCGTGTCCCTTTTTGCGTCCCCCAAGACGAAAATCTCTTATCAGCTTGCTCCAAAGAACTTCCTTGAAACATACCGAGGTTTTCGTCAGCCGGTTTACAAAAAGCAGCCCAAGAGGTATCTTGACTACTGCTCTACCCGCCTCAAAGTAAGTGATGGCCTTTTTTTCGTCCCTCATACCAAAAGTGGACTACACTACTCGCGCCCCGGCGTGTTCCCGGAACGTTCGATCCCGAGTTTGCCATAAGTTGGCCATCGAAATGCAAGTCGTTCCACTCGGCACCATGTGTTCTAAAGTCGATTGGGTTTCCGGAGAGGGTCATCAATTGCTTGACTCGGGCTGCCACTCCCAGTCATCCTGGTATTTAATATATTGCTCTAAGCTATATTTGGGGCTTGAAGGGGAATACTCTCAAGCAAGCGTGCATGATGAGTACCACTAGAGATCTGTCGCAACGCTTGCTTGATGAACTTCCGTAGACTATCGAGGACGCGATGAAAATTACCAGTATGATCGGATACTAATATATATGGATTGACATGTATTGCATTGACCAAACTCATATCGGTGATAAGCAGAGACAAGTCGCTCATATGGATGTTGTATATGCCTGCGCCGATGATATCATCATCGTCGCAGCGGGTGATGACTGCTATGCCGGCATCCCCAGAAATGGAAACATCCCAAGAAAAGACCGGCAGTCCGTAACCGTCAACGGGGTTGATGTCTATGCCTTTGGGAACTCTGTAGGAGAGGAGCGTCGACAGTCCAGATGGTGAACTCGAGCATGAACTTGTCAAGAAGGGTTATTGTCACATCGCGGATTGGTATTTACCGAAAGCCAGGCATTCTTCGAATGCAATGCAATAATGTCAGCAAAATCAATGAGTGGCCTTAAAGGAAGACTGTTGTACGAATCTACACGGCAAAGCTCTTAAGGTTCGATTCTGATGCCCTGAATGCATTCAATGCGGTTACAATATCCTTCTCCCGGCCTAGCAATTGCCAGACGGCAATATCTCCTATTGTACAGAGAACTGTTTTGAATGTTGGCCGAGTTCTATTTACCTCGAATCAAGACAGCCTGCAGATTTCTCTGGCGAACTGCCTTCTCTGGTCTCATGATCACGGTCTCAGGGTCCGTCAGCGCCGATGATTTCCGTCATGGACCTGGGTTGAGTACAAGGGTGTTGTAGATTGGGAACTTTCGGTCGAAACGCGGATCGTCCGTATAGGCGCAGACGGTGATACCTACGTTATACGACGCCTTAGAGCTGGGCGACCTTAATCAGAGGGGGAACACTATACGGGCGCAAGAAGTTTACATTCGTGCAAGGGCCGTGAGACCCGAGATGTGGTAAATCCTGCAATATACGGCCGGAAAATGGAGAGGCCCGCCTACCTAATTCTCTGTGGGGCAAATGCATACTTGCACCGCCAATTTCGCACGGGTTTGCCAACGCTTCATTCAAATCTACTTCCGAATCTCATGTCTGGGCGGTGGGCGGCGTTATGTGCTGGCAGCTCTAGGGGTACGGGCACTTCGAGCTTTATTTAATCGAGAGGTCTGCCAACGGTGATTCCATGTGTATCGGCCTTGCGGAAATGCGATATGGGTGGAGGTCTTCTGAGGGCGAAAATTCTGGACTGCAGAGCTTCTTTGAGCAAGGCACAGTTGAGCGACTAGTGAAGCTAGTATAAAATGAATCTTTGAGTTGTTCACTATATGCTAGTCACAACATTAGAGACCATGTATTGTCTCAAGTTGGGTCGTTGAATTCTGTGTCGCGGCCGCGGTCTTGGATCTGGAGGTAGGTAGGTAGGCTTTATACACCCAACTCATATAATAATAATCACTGATACGATTGAAGACCATCTTGGTCAAATAGAACATAATAATATACACCCCAAAAAATAAAAATAAAAACAAACACGATGACGAGTAGTAGCAAGTGTGTCCCCGTCTGCCGCATCCCCCCCCCTTTTTAGGTATTTCCTCAAGCCCTCCCCCCCTTTACGTATGTAGGGGTCCGAGTAATTTATCCCTTACCAAATGCCACCCATAGGTATGGAGAGGTGTCTACGTGCGAATTTAAGTCTTGAGCCAGCAGACAGATCTAACCACAACCGTTGAACAGCGACAATTGATAACTGGTGGTTGAGTGGTGTAGGAATCAGGTAATATCAGCCCGATGAGTTGCTTCGTGTAAGACTGCGAGGTCTGCTTTTGTCCAGAATCATTTCAAGTTCTTATTTCTGATTTGTGCGCAGGTAGGTATGGGTACCTAATGACGTATATGACGTATATGGACAGTAGACCATGGGCGATGCCCCTTATCTTATCTTCTATCTTATCTTCTATCTTATCTTCTATCTTATCTTCTATCTTATCGGTATCAGCTACCTGCCTACTGTAGGCCATTGCGATTGCAGACGAGCTCCCGAGGTCCTTGACCATCAAGTTCCTCAACTCGACGTCGTTCCATGCCGAAGTCGCACTTGATGGCCCACCATGTCTACGCCTGCTGATACCAATACTACTACTACTGATCCTTGGGACAAGGAGACAAAGCGCAAGTTTCAAAAGTAGGCATCCGCCATTTCTCGTATCCGTCTGAGCTCGACTAACGAACGGTTCCTCGGCCACCGGCATACAGCAAATCCGCATCCGAGTACTTCGACCCGTGCCAGGAGGCCGCAACGAAAAGCATACGATGCCTCAACCGTAACGGAGGCGATCGCGCCATGTGCACCGACTACTTCGAGTGAGTCCGCCCGACGACGCCTTCCACCCTTTCTCCCTCCGCGTATAGATAAGACGACTTCCAAAGGGGGGAGAACACACGGCGCATGGAATGCTGACATGGGACCTTTACACCAGGGCGTATCGCGCGTGCAAGAAGGAATGGGTGAGTGCCAGAGTGCCATCGGGCATTGTCCCTGTTGTTTTATTTGGTATGTCCTGACCCTTTGCGTCTATGTAAGATAAACAAGCGCAAGGCGGAGAAGAAAAGCTTCTTCTCGTAGGCGAAAATGAACCCACATCATACGGAATGGAATAGCAGCTGCGTCTAGAACTGGGATATCCGAAAACGAAGTATGGCATGCGCCTGGGCGGGAGAACGAACTCCGAACTAGCGTCGCATGGGAGGGACGCCCGAGCGGCCTTGTAATAATATTATGTATACAATGGTTCATCAGAAATAACTCGAGGGCGACAGGGTCGAGGAATAGGGATGGGCACTATCTCGGGTTTCGGCCTGAGTTATGACGACCTTTCATTCGTTGGGTAGCGTATGGGGCCTGCCTACCTAGGTAGGTACCTGAGGTACTAAGCCTAACTACATAGGTACCGTCGTCCTCCAGCATTTCACAGCATTCCATTCAATGTTCTTCACGGCATTGAAGCGTGAGGTAGATATCATATATTGCCGACTGTTTTGTATAAGGTGTGCACCAATGGCCCAGAGGGGTACCTCCCCCCGAAACAAGAACATACCCGCTTTGCCGATAACACTATAATTCTGCATTCTAGGATACAACGATGGAGATGGAGATGGAGGGAGGGAGGGAGGTCCCGTTGCCTTACCGAGCCCTCACCGCCTGCCGCAATAGTCCAAATGCATTCATTGAACCTGCGAACAGGGACTAGGGGGACGTTACCTGGGTCCCTGAGGTATGTAGGTAGAGGTACTGTAGGGATGGATGGCACCCATAGGCCCAATTAAAATAATTCCCCCTGTCCTCCGGGACAATACATAATTACAATCCTACTTGGTACAGTACCTTAAATCTCAGCGGCAGAAAGGCGGAAACACAGAAAGTCACCCCACCAAACAACACATGTTGTCGATGAGTTGAGAGAGCCTCAATTGTTCGCTTGTTCGCTTGTTCGCTTTCTCGCCGGCGGTAGCACCTGTCTGAATAAGGAGTACGGGCACTGGGCATTAATTGACACAAACCCACACCCATGAAAGTGTGAAGTGCATCTGCATCTGATGTGAGGCATTGGGAACCTTACCTACCTAATCTAAACATATCACATCTCTCTTACAGCACCGAGGCTGCCCCGAACATACCTACCTACATACTCCTACCATTACCTACATACCCATTACCAGCTAGCACTAGGTAGGTACCTACATAGTACCTACCTACAGGTATAGCAATACCTACCGATAATCCAATTGGAAGTCTTGCTATCTACCTGGCTAGGAAGGTAGGTAACTATATCTAACCTTAGTGCCTGCACTGCCCGTTTCTGTTTTAACTCTCACCAGCCTTCCCGTCAAGTGCGGCTGCTCCACGCACAAGGTCAAGTTCGCGACGGGAGCCTTATAAGTCGCACCGGACAGCAGCTTCGCCCGGGCTCTCGTTCGTCCTAACATGACATCCATTTACACATTTACACTAACGCCGAATCCCAATCCCAATCCCAACTCCAATCCCAACCCGATTCCCAATCCCCCATCTTATCGGCCTGCACCGGCGGCGGCACCGGCACCTACAATAACCCCCACGGCCATCCCTACGACTGCCTCGTACGCCGAGTGACACCTTGTCGCCATGTCAACAGGACACACTGTCGACGACATGTTGCGCATCAGGCTCCCGGCTGGCCCGCGCCGAGTACAACTCAAGCACAGCGTGGATATTAACATCGACCGTGCCTTTCAGGATGGCATGTGGGCCGTGGTTGCTAACCTGGCACGTAATCGCCACAGAACAACTAAGGATGAGTATTATAAGGTATGTCCAATTGAATCCTCTTCCTACTTGTCTGTTCTCGCATCTCCCATATCATATGTCTACTTCCTATGCCGTATGTCATATTGGGTAGTGCATGGCAGAGTATGGCGGTCCCTTTTCGCGCGTAGCTCGGCGGGGTTAAAATTGGATCGTGAGACGAGAAGTGATAGATTTTGCTGAAGGCTGACTCTCCCTCGTAGGCACTAGAGATGGTTGCCAGGTCTCGAAGCGAAAATTCCACCGACTGGACCGCCGCAGTAGAGATCATAAAGACCATGATCGGTGACAATACAGCGATGAGGGACGTCGATGCCCTGGACCTCTACGAGTTCGCAGCTATTAACTATACAACAAACTATGCTAAGAGCATTGGGCTTCTTCGCGTTAGGCTAACCAAGGCTCTCCCCAAAGACCGAAACGCCGGCCTTAAGTGTTTCGAGGCATGCATGTGGCATTCGGATTGGGAGAATGCACAAGTGGTATAGTCTGCGCATCGTAATCTGTCCCATTCAAAGCTAACTGTCTGGAGATTGCCGCATCGCTCAACAAGAATTTCCCCGGAGACCGCAGGTTTTTATTCTACAATATCCTCACCACGTTTCTCGTAGCAGTACGCATTCTAATGCGCCAAATGTATTATTTCCCTGACATCTTTCCAGACAGCCCATGGCACCAATGAAATGAAGAAGAAGCTTTTTCCCAACTTAGCAAAAGCGCAAGCCGATAGAGCTTTCAACCTTCGTCCCCCTGTAAGTAGCCTTGAATCTGTACATGGTTAGAGAGAAGGGATGAAACTGACGACAGTAGGTCGGAAAGGAGCAGACCCCCCTGGATCTAACCGAAATCACCGAGGAGGAGATTGAACTTTGGCTTCATATTCGACGTGAGCTCGGCTCTGCGGAAGAGAATTTGAAGTTACTTTCGCTGCCTAATTGGGGTCCAATATTCTTTCTTGATCGTGGGTTCGACCGCGCCTTTTTACAGAGCATGAGACTGCTAGCCACGAACGAGCAATGGGCAGAGGTTGGAAGGGTTATTAACATTGTGCTTGATAATGTTATTACATTCGAAGAGAGGAATCCTGATGAGGATTATTCCAATTTTGACGATCTGGGCATATCTGTATCGACCGAATGGATTTTATGGACGAGCTATATTTATGCCGCCAGAAATTTGCCTGACGCAGAAGAGTAAGCCATCACATAATTGGGATTGAGCGAGGAGCATACTGACTTGTTCCCTTTTAAGGATTCTTACAGCCTTTCGCAACAAGCTCAAGAAAGCCATGCATGTTCTTACTAACCTTGGGTACATGAACTCGGTCTTGCAGAAGAATTACGATATGATCGTGCTTTATGCTTCCTTCTACCGGGCTCGAGCAGTCACCAACTCCTCCCACAGCAAGTCAAAAGATAGCTTTGTTCCTCCCCTTGTCGAGCTGGCTAAAAAGCACTTCACCTCTACGACCTCCTTCGCCCACCTAAAGGCGTTTATGGAGACGCTCAACAAAGCAGAGGTCGATGAGTTTGTGGGTGCCATGGGTAGTGAACATACTGAAGACCTAGAGGTGGGGAATCACACATTACGTTGCACATGGGAAACATATCTGACATTTCTAGGACGTGGATATGTATGACAAATTGGTTTTACTCTCTCTTAGGCTAAAAATTCGGTTCTTCCAATCAACGTCACTTACTAGCAACGAGGAATGCAGCTTCTGTCAATCCTTGATCAAGGAGGGTCCAGATTGTGAAACTTGCCTCAAAAGTATTACCGAGTGCGCACTGACGCTTTCCGTGCCGGAGTGCAAGATCAAGCCATCTCACGGAAAGTCGCGGATGGGTCGGAGGATCCCCTCCGCAGCCTCGCCATGCTGGGCTCTATTTGCTTGCTCAAACTTGCCGGGGCCGGCCGCGAGAGCTGGCGACATGTGAAGGAGTCCCCGCTATATCATACCAACATACAGCTATTCCTGCAGGCAGTTGTCTGGCTTGACTTCTACTCTAGAAAGACACCCACAGACAACTCACTACGTCTGCTACTAGTCAGATTATACGTTATGATGGGATCTGTGACGCAGGCAAAAGAGCTCTTCAAGGAATGCGGCATCAAAAATTCCCTCCTAGAGGCTATGGGATTAGTTGCTATTGATCGCATGGCTTCAATCTCCCCTGGCCATTTTGTAGTAGAAGTTGATCCTGCTTCCACCGTTGCAGACCGCTGGACATATTACTTTGAGGTAGCTATCCGAAAGAGATACCCGGATACCGTGATCAAGTCTTTGCAGGCCGGTAACTACGCGGCGGTTCCCCATTGCATAGAGCTTGCACAGTGGCAGAGCAGCAACTGTACATTGGTCGTGGCTTGGGTGGAAAACCGTCGGGCCCTGCGTCTGAAAACTGGCCGAAGTGATACTACTGTGGGCGAGAACGAGCTCATTCGTACGTCCTGATCTTATCCCAAACCCGTCCAATCGCAAGACCGAGCTAAACAATCTAGAGTCTCTACGTGAATACAAACTTAAGGACAGAACCGTCTACGACCAGCTACCACAATGGGCAGGCCCCCAATCCATCTCCATTGAAGAGCTTACTGCCCATGGCCCTTTACCTACGGTTCGTTCACCACCCATCCTGGCGCAACTTTTCAACAGCTAACTGCCCACTAGAACCGCCGGTGCCAACTGAGTGTACTAGCCGAGCAGTTTATCGACATAGTGAGTCATGTACATGCTAAGGACCTCAAGGGCTCCGTGATAGACTGTCACATTGTCATCGAATACTGCAAGTCTATACAGAGGGACATAGAGACCTACATGTTCGGCGAAGGCCACAGGGAGAAGGACCTGACGGGTGCCGAGACTTACTACTTTAGAACGGTAGGTTTGCTCGCTAAGCTCGTCAAGCTTGTCCTGAAGCATGCCGTCTCTGCGCCCTCAGCAAAAGAGGCCAAGCAAGATATCGTCCGTACCGTCGACCGAATCCTTGTCGTGACAGGGTACCACACCCAAGACTTCCTCGCCCTTCCCAAGGGCATCCATGCCAAGATGCACACACTCCACGGCATCACCGCCCTGCATGCTATGGGCATGCTTCGCGACTCGGCCATTTTCATAAAGTACACGGCGCAGTACCTCAGCTCGGCCATCGACCGCATCAAGACGACGGATAAGGCCCGCGGTTCTGAAGAGGTTGCTTGGTTGGCGCCCGAGATAAAGAGACTCGTCGCCGCCGCCGCCGCCGCCGATGCGACCATGAAGGAACGCATCCAGAAGCTGTCGGACAACTTGAACACAAGCGGCTGGGTCGATCGCATCTTGGGCTGGGTGTTTGGTGAAAATGACGAGACGGGCGAGGGCTTCGGGGACCGTATCGCGACGAAGATGGCGTCCTTCGTCCCGATGGATGCCCGTGAGGTCTGGGCCGCCGACGTCGCTGGGTCTTGGCGCGAAGTTATCAGTAAGTGGCAGAACGTGAAGTTTGATTAGCTAGGGTACCTAGGTAGCAGGCTGTGAGCCAACCAGTACCAGCCGCTCTTCCATAGTTAAGCATCGTGTGCATTCCAACTTCAAGTGCTTGGAGTTAGAATTCAGAATTGGACGGAGTTCAATGTCATGGGCGCGTTGGGTGAATATTCTGCGAGGAATAACGCCGTGGCTTATACAGTAGATTGGATGCGTCCGGGGCTTGGTTACGGATTCAGTGCATTTGCCAAACCCTTACGGCACTAGTTTACTACCTACCTATCTAGTCATCGAATGAAAAGCATGGACTGCGTGTCGTTGACGTATCTTGGATATGAGAGATGTTGTAATAAGAGCGGCCGGTGGGATGTGATGTGATTGATCCTAGAGCGGTTTCGCAATATGCTGATAACTTTGGCCTTAGGTCGGGAAATGAGATGAGATGAGATATGGTGGGATGAGATAGGATAGGATGAGATCGGATGAGATGAGATGAGATGAGATGAGATGAGATAGAAATTCTGGGATAGTACCTACTACGCTTGAGATGACGGAGGAGATGCTGGCCTTGAATGAGTTGTATCTGGGATCATAATTAATCTCGATGAGATAGATAATTTGTGAGAAATCAAGACTGGGGCTAGATAGAGCTACGTGTGAGAAGTGATGGTTAAGGTGCGCCGTGGTGGGCGAGTGTTGGTGCTTCGGTACAGTACCTTCTAGGTACTTAACCTAGCGACTATCGCTATTACGTCGTGAACGTGGCGTTCGTATGACAGGTTGAATCGACACTCACTCATCGATCACTGCTGCTGAATGAAGGATATGGCGATGCGCCCAACTCTGATTTCATCTCATATAAAAAAAAGTTCTTATGTATAAGTATTCGTCGAGTCGCTTCATGAGAATGTAGTGCGGATGTAATGAGACAGGTGAAGTTGAAACTTTGAGTGAAGGGAAATCATTCAGAGGAGGTGGTCCGCTACTGACGTCGCTATCTACCTAGTAGGTCGTACTAATCTTACACTTTTATGCATATTAAACAATATCAGGTATTCATCGAATACAACGTTTCCCTTCATATAACCATTATTTTAAAGTTGGGATATATAAGTGCGAGAAATTAAGAAAAAGAAAAGATGGGTATCATTATCCTATATAACATGATCTCGTCTGCACTCTACCTTGTAACCATGAGTAAGTCGGTCTTGGCCGAAAACATCAGAAATGGAATAAGTCAGTTTGAATCGCTGTGCCAAAAATGCAGATGCACCATACCCCCAATGCCCCTGTTCATACCATTCCGCTTGCCGAATAAATCGTTTCCGTGCATCGTGATATGTAGTCAGCTGAGTAATGCAGGTGTTGTCGATTCTTAGTCTCTTTGTGGGTCCTTAAATATATAGGAAAATGGGAATCCCGTAAAGGAGCACCCGACGATAACGGGCTATATCTAGGTTCACGACCTCTCCCTCGCATTGCTGGTCGAACGCCTGCGTTTGCGGGCTACGAAGGCTGCGGCTTCCTCTCTCAGAGTAACCCAGGCCCAAAACCAGCTTATGAATTCGAGAAAGGTAAAAGCGAAGAAGACTCTGTTGCAGAGGCCCTCGCTTCCACTCGCGGTGCCGTAGCCGTTCGGGTAGTGGTGGGGCGATGCGGGCGGTGCAGCTAGGTAGGTGAAGAGGGTCAGACAGCCGAAGACAACGATGCGGGCGGGGGCCTGGGAACCCCAGTAATGGATCAACCAGATCTCCTCGGGCATGGACAGGGATATGAGGTCGGAAAGGCCGACGAAGAAGAGGACGACGGCGAGGAAGGAGGATGTCGGCGACGGGGTCGAGAAGTACTGCGTCTGGGGCTACAGGATCGTGTTGCCCTATGTTAGCTTGGAACAGTGTCTGTGGATGTAATAGCTACTACGAGAGACGCAGAGGTAGACAGACGTACCATGCCCATGGCCTCGCCGAGTACCCATACCAGAGCCTGGTCGGCGATGGTATGCGGGCTCGTGTAGAAGAAGTAGGCGAGGGTGATGTGGAAGAGGCAGAGCGAGGTTAAGATGGTGCTCGCCGAAATTAGGGCCATGTCGGTGGCGGTTGCAATGGTCTTAGGCTCTCCAACCTAGGAGACGTGCGATGGTGGTGGTGAGATAGCGCAGCGACGGGCGGATGCATACGGCTGCTGAAACCGAAACGTGTTCTTGGACTGTTCAGTCTGGCGGGTGCTTGACACGGGATAGTAGGCGAGTAAGAGACGCAAAGACGGGAAGACTGGTGCTACAACTCGGAGGGGCCATGAGCCATCAGCTGCGTATGCTTTCTCCCGTTGGCAGCACTACTACTACTGAGAGGAGGGGAAGTGTTGCGCGACGACGCAGCTGAATGTAGATGGATAGGAAGATAGCACTAATCGTGTCGTTCGAGAATATATCGACGTCAGTCAGTCAGTCAGTCAGTTAGTCCATCAGTTAGTTAGTTAGTCACATGAAAAAGCAAGGCACAATGATGAAGAGACAGGGTGTGTGTGTGTGTCTGCATGGTTGCCTTGTGATTCATTCAGGCTGGCGGTTTTATTGATTGGGGAGTTGCGAGTTTCAGCACGACACCATGGATGGCCTGTTGATGGATGTGCTGGCAGGCATCGGCAGCTGAGAAGCAAGCATTACTACATGTACCTACCTACCTACAGTACATCCTACGGTACCTACCCTATCTACCGGTACTGTACAGGTAGGCAGGTCACGGTATCATGCATCTTGCCTGTTTCACATATAGCCCTAATATGCTGCCTGAGGCTAGGTGTTTGGTACATGTAGGTAATCTGCCCATGCCGCATTGGAGTTGCGTGACGTATGTATATAGGGCATGAGATTTGGGGCTCTTGTTAGGTACCTACTGTACGGAGTACTAGGTACCTACCCCGCCATACTTATTACAGTGGGGACAGTACTTGTACAGCGTGGTACCTTACCTCAACCTGGAACCATCCCTTTGGGAGCGGGGACTCGACATCGACTTACCTCAAGCTTGTAGATATATTTGGCTGTGTTCTGCTTGTCCTGCCTCATTTGTGCTTGTCTCTCGATGAGACATTGTTGAACCCCTCTTTTTAGTGTGTCTACTGTATGTATTTCTCAATGCGACACCGGTGATAGCGAAGATCCATTCGCTTCATCGTTTCCCTGTTCCCCTCTTTGAGCCATCTGCCCCTCCAACATCGTGAAAGTGAGTCCACCATGACGACGGCCTCGGTGGCGGTTGACCCGCCGCTCGACGGAGCTCGTCACATTCGCTACTGGCAGCGTTGCTTCCGATCCATGCTTCCCCACCATTACACCAGCAACGACAGCATTCGTCTGACCCTCGGCTTCTTCATCCTCTCCGCCCTCGACCTCCTGTCGCCCTCGTCCGCCACGCCCCTCATCACACCCGAGGACCGAACTCGTCTGCGCGCCTGGATCCTGCGCCTACAGCATCCCCACGGGGGCTTCTGCGGCTCGCCGCACCACGTCCTGCCCCGCGGCTTTACCACTAGGTTCGACGCCGATACCAAGTCGTACGTCGCCCGCGACCCCGCCAATGCCAACATAGCCGCCACCGGCTTCGCCCTGCTGTCCCTGGGCATCCTCGCCGAAGGTGATGGTTCCGATGCCTTCAGTCGCGTCGACAGAGTGCGCACGCTGACATGGCTGAAGAGGTTGCAGCGGGAGAATGGCAGCTTCGGCGAGGTGCTGACCGATGACGGCCGCGTGTCTGGCGGTAGAGATATGAGGTATTGCTATATCGCCGCTATCATCCGCTCGGCTTTGGGTGGTGCCGACGGTGACAAGTCCCTGGACTTTGATGTTGATGCCCTCGTGGGACATATCCGTCGCGCACAGACTTTCGATGGCGGCATGAGCGAGAGTTCTATGCATGAAAGTCACAGTACGTAACGATTATTGCTATTATCTTCGTATCCCCTGCCGTTTATCTCTTACTACATACAATACACAGTGGGGCTTACACATCCGTCTCAACACTAGGCGGCTACGCATACTGTGCCGTTGCCGCGCTGGCGCTGCTCGACTCGGCAAATCCCGACCCCTCGGCTACGCCGCACCGCTACCTCCACGCTGGCATCCCGTCCATACCCTCGCTCGTCCATTTCCTTGCTAGTCGGCAGTCCGCCTACTCGGACCCGCGCGGTGATGATGATGACAGCAACGACAACACTACACCGCCGGATATACTTTCTCTCTCTGGAGATATACCGCTCCTGACAGGTTTTAACGGTCGCCTAAACAAGGTCCCCGACACGTGCTATACTTGGTGGAACAGTGGTGCCTTGTCCCTACTCGGGGAAGACGGCCTCGTCAATCGGGGTCCCGCGCGGCGCTTCATCCTTGAGAAGACGCAGCACCTGATCGGGGGGTTCGCGAAACACCCCCGGTGGTCCTCCGGATGTCTATCACGCATATATGGGCCTTGCCGCGCTTGCCACCATGGCCGGTGCCGAGGGTGAGCCCGGTCTACGTAAGTTCGATCCTAGGTTGTGTGTGAGTGCCGACACCTCCCAGAGGATTGCTAAGGCCAGGGAATCCTTGTTGCGGCAAGTTGAGGATAGTCAGAGCGGCAACGACAAAGATGAGTGCATGTAATGAAAAGATATATGAAAAGACAAATTACAAAATGCAGCAGCTTGAGGATGGCAAGATTAAGGGGGTGACTCATAAAATATCCCGAGCTATGAAGGATGGAATGTACAAGGGGAACGTGGTGATACCAGTGATAACCCTATGTTGAGCAGAGTGTCACTTAGCTAGCTTTAGGTATTTGAGCATACCACGTTGGTGGTAGAGTTAATGGTGCGCGATGCCCAGGTAGTTTGCCTCTGCAGGTAAGATGTGGTGTAGTAGCATGTTAATGGTTGGGTGAAGAAGGCTAGCCTAGGTAGTTAAGTACCTAGGCTTCACTTCGGATGGAATGTGTAAAGCAGGTTAGCGATTAGCGAGCACTACTCACCTGCGAGTAAAGTCGACTTCTCTTCATCTTTGGAGTAAGACTTTTAGGAGTAAGGCTTGAGCGAACATACATTCTCTCTAACACCGTCTACACTCACTCTCTTTGGATGTTGGGCAATTCATTATGAGATGGACCGGATAGATACATTCGGCTTTCTCTTGTTGAACAATTCGCGCATGTGTGTGTGGCTATCTTATTGATCATGTATGTGAGTTTTGTATATTTCTTCTAAAGGAGGGCTTGTAGTAAGAGTTGACGATAATACCCGTCCTAGGTTATTGATGTGGTGTTTTAGGTATAGGGCTACCTACTACGAGTGAACTGAGCGTTGAGAAGTGAGATTAGCTATTGATAAACTTTATACTCGGACGTTAGTATGTCATGCTAACACAATTTTCATGCCTTAACCCCAGACATAGCTCACCTATCGCCCAGGTAGCTTGCTCTCCCGTATCTTCCGAAACTTCCTTTTGGCGCAAAATGTAGGGTGTTTGAACTGAATCTAGCATAGCAGGTGGCCGAATTATAAAAAGCTCCTTGAGGGGAATATACTCTATCTTAGCTTCTTGATAAGATGGCTCAGATCAGCCAGGTGCACTGCCACTCAAACAGCGCAAAATTAACAGTTAATGTTATCGTATATGACGAGACCAAACACATCACTCTCTGTGATGTTATCTTCCACACGAGCCTGATTCGGCACCAAGGCGTTGTGGATTCCAAGGCTCATGTTCAGCCAGAACCGCGCTTCAGTGTGTTTGCCGAGCCTTTTGCAACAAGTCGCGAAAAGGTACGCAGCGCCTGCCGTCGTCTCTCTCTCGTTATGCTTGTAATTGATCGAGTTGCAGAGCACCGTGTTGAGATGTTTGCTAATAGCCAATATGAGCCAGCCTAATCATAGGTATCACCCGGCGATAAGACACTCACTAGGCTTCTGCATGCTTCCCGAGAGCGGCAAGCACTCTTGCTACCTGGAACATACATCTGAGGGTACTCCTGTTTGTTGGTCCGGCGATCTCTCGGGCTCGATGTAGAGCTTCTTGGTGAAGTGCAAGACTCGACTTGAGGTCTCCTTGGCTGAGCCTCACGTTTCCTAACGCGTAGTAGATTGATGCAGTTCTATTAAAAAACATTCAGCTTGTCTCGCCAATTTCGGTCGGCATTGATCCAATATTGAACTTACCTAAGTGAAACTCGGTCATCCCGTCCAATCTCGCGTTGACGGTCGTCTAGTGCCCGTGTGAGCACAGCAGCAGCTTTTGCCGTCTCGCCGATACAGTTGTAAACCACACCAAGATGAACGAGAGGAGAGTACAGATTGAACCTTTTGAATCCCGGGAGCTGCTTTCGAATTTCTTCAGATCTGGCCAGATACGGTAGCGCTTTCGTGAACTCGCCACAGTACGCATGTGCCATAGCTATGTTGTTGTTTGAAATCGTTAACTCGCCTGTCAAACGGCCTTCTTGATCGGCACGAATCTGTTCTTGTTCTATCTCTAATCGAGCAAACTGAAGGCACTCGTCTCCGTTACGATAGTCGCACGCAAGGATCACCTTTGCTCGATAGAGTTGCCCATGTTGTCTTGTGTGCGTCGACTTGTCAAGTGAGTTGTAGATTTTCTCTACCAGATCGATCAAGGGTCCCGCATGGTGTCCATGTCCACATTCCATGCGCCACCTGTAGGTAGATTAGATGTTATAAACTCGCTCATTTATACGCCAAGCCCACATTTCAAATGCCCGGGAGAGGATACTTCAACTTACTGGGCGGCTTCCAGTGTCAGCTCGGCGAAATCTACGCTGGCAAGGTCCATCTTTTCCGAGGAGAGCAAGTCGTTGAAAATGCCACAGAGATGAAGAATGTGTGGGGATAGCGAGTCGCACTTCGGCCATCTATCGACTTTCCCCGAGGTTCCTATCACGTACACTCGATTCAGGAATGGCCACTGTGAGGCTACTCGAGAGAACGCGTCATTGAATGCCGTAGACAATGCACCCGGTACCTCTGCCATTTTTGCCCTGGCCACATCTTGGACCAGCCGATGGATGCGCACACGCCCTGTATCGCGGTCCTTCTCCAGCATTGACGTGTTCAATAGTTTTGACAAGTGGTAATGGTATCCCGAAGTATTGGCGGGGAAATATTTCGTTTGTGGATCACAAAAGGCTGGGTCAAGAAGTGCCTCATCAATGCCCTCTGGATCTAGAAATGCCACCACACAAAGGACTGCGAAAGTCTCCTTTTCGAGGTCCTCAAAAGCCCAAACCGAGGCCAGGCTGTGCTCATAGCCTTGGTGGAGATGTCTTTCTCTGTAGAGGCTATGGTAGTCCCTTGTCTGTGAGTAGACTGCTGCAAACCGTACAATGGACATTCGGTGATCGACAATGATGGTACCAATCTGATCGATGGCTAGAGGAAGACTATCGAAACGAACAGCAATGGCTCTAGCAGCGTCATCGGTTTGCGGATCCTTGCTTTCTTCGTCCTCTGTCAGGTACTTGAGAAGCGACACGGCATCATCAAGGGGCAGACTGCCAAGTTCCAGGGTCTCCGTAGGATTCAAAAATCGGCACCGAGCAAGTGGATTTCGACTTGTCACCAAGACACTCCCGTAGCCGGCATGGGGCCAGAATTGGTCCAGGATATCTGGATTGTCGGCGTTATCGAAGATCAGGAGCCATCTTGCTCTTTCTATATTGTCATTATTGGGATTGCCAAGCTCTGGCACCGCCTTTATTGGGTTCCCAAGCCAAAGTTTGACCAGCTCCAGGCACCTCGTCTGGTCAGACGGCTCGGACTCGTCAGCCAGGCCAAGGACAGCCGCAAGCCTATTGAACTGATCCGAAAGCCTCACAACTGAATCTGACACCAGATGGAAGATGGCGTCGAACTTGCTTCTGTAGATACGGATGAACTCATGTGCAAGTTCTGTTTTTCCCGAACCCCCAAGCCCAGTCATCGCAAAGACTAACAGATTTGTCGGTAGCAAAGTGTCCGAAATCTTTTTCAGTTCTGCAGGTCGTGGCTGGAAATATTTCCGTCTCTCGGCACAGGAAGGTGGGAAGTAGATCGGTAATTGGACGATTTTCGAATTAACAATGTAGTTGTTCCCTTGTGGGACTTTGACGAAGCCAGGGGAAGAGGATGTGGAAGAAGAAGGGGAAGAAGAGTACCATGAGTTGGAGGAATCCTCTTTGGATTTGGAAAGCATCTTCGGGGGCATTATTGCTGACGTAGACCCGGGCGACATAGTTGCTGTTTTTTTATTTATTACATCGTCTGATGATATCTGACTTTCAACTACTACGTTGCTTCGAAAGTCGTTCTTAGCAGAGCTAGACCTTGGTTTTCCGTCCGAGCGCTGTCGAAAACGAGCAAACATGTTCCGGAAAAAATCCGAGACGTTGACCTCGTGTCAAAACTCGGAACGCCAAACCCCCGTGCAAGGCTTCGCGGAATCGTCGAGGAAGGGCCGCGTGCGTAATCCGGCCCGTACACGAATAATACAGCAGAGGATGCGGTGACGAGGGGGTCGGGGCCAAGCCGACCTGAGGGGGTGTCAGTGGCGCCCAGTAAAATTCACACCATGTTATCGCGACACGTTAGCTTTTCTGCACATCTTGTCCAATGAATTGTGGGTGCCTGCATACCTTACTTTGCCCTTGTTTCAGGCAATACTGAACTCAGCAGCCTCTGGACACCATCTCGACGACTTGAGCCAGGAGACGTTTCCACTACCGTCTCTGGGGAGTAAGTTGCGGGCTCTATCCGATGAGCTCCATAATGGCCGAGGCGCCATCATTCTCCGCGGGCTTTCACCGGGTGAATATGGTCTTAAAGACAATATTACCATATTCGCCGGCCTGTCAAGCTACATTGCCGACATAAGGGGTGCACAGAGCTCTGAGCTCGATATGATCAGTAAGTTCCTGTATTTCCCTGGAAACATCTTTTAATTATAAAACGGCTTCCGACCTCGACGGACGGCCGCCTCTTGTACCTCTCGCTCGCCGCATTCATTGCCTGTGTTGCCACCTTCCTACAGTAATATTTCCTAGTGGGTGGCCTATTCTCCCCGGGCGTGCATGTAGCAATAGCACCCACCGCTGCCTCGCCGCCCGCTGGGATGGCCCATCCCTAGAGCGTTTCTAGATTACTAGCTCTTTTGCTCGCGCCCGGTAGGTCCCATAGTCGATAGAGGTATCGCGTGTTGACTGTCGTTGGTTGTCAACAGGAGATCAGAAGCGGAATGGTCCAGCACTTACGAGGACAATATCACCGATAGGACAAGTTCGTTGCCCGGTCACTCGTTTTATAACTTCTTCCAGGTAGTACGTTTCGCTCTGCATTTGCTTTACCCATGCAGTGAAGTGTCGGCCTTCTCTGTATAATGAATCCATGGCCAGACTCATTTTGGGGCTTGCGAGAGACTATTTGTCAGGTTCTTTTTTCCTTTCCTCAATCCAAACTGCGACAGGAAAGACGTCGTTGGACTGTCACTTAGATATCTCCATAACTCTTACAGCATCTCCCTTTTTAAATGCTGCACTAGCTGGCATTGCATCTTTCGTCGTGGGAAGTTCCCCCTTGGACCCTAATTAGGTAAGTTACGAAGTGCTGTCTGCCGTGGCTTCGACCGATAATACAGGTAAAATGACTTTACTATATATAGATATATAGCCAGAGATTGTGTGTATTGCGAAGTAATAAAGGAGAAAATGTAAGGTTGTGGGCTCGTACTTATGTTATAAAACCAAACCTATTTTAAAAAAAACAGCACAGAACATGGCCGAATATAATACATATATTGCAAGGCAGTGGTAGGCTGGCAATGGCATAAGCGTTGGAGATTCGTTAGAATCCCCTCGAGGTGATCGAGTAATTAGTCTCCATCGCGTTCCTGGGCAGCACTCATCAAGAACATCGGCCGTAACTCCCCACTCCCATCCGCAACCCATATTCCAAAATGCCGTTCGCGATCAGGCAAGCCCAATCGCACAATCCGCATATTCCCCAACATCCTCTTAATATCCGCCACACTTGTTCGTGTACGTTCGTCGGTCTCTTGATGCCAGAATTCGAGCAGGTTTCCATCGATTATCAAAGCCAGAACACTCGCCACGTACGTCGGTGGTCTCGGCAATACGCCCTTCTTTTTTCCGAAGGCCCAACTCAGAAGCGCGAGTACCAACGTTGTTACGAGCAAAGCCTCAAGCACACGCGTCGCAGCGGTACTTTGGACTACACGACTAGACAGGCTATATGGGTTCCCAATAATGGTGGCGGGTATTAACGTGGCATTGTTAAAGCCCCCCTGCCCAGTCCACGCAAAGATGCCGGCGTCGTCATTATTACTAGATAAAGGACCGTCGGTACCATCAAATCGAATACGGGCCGTTGCGCTCAGCGTCTGGGCAGCTATGATATTATGTTGGAAAACGATTGCTTCGGCAACCTTTTTTTTCCTGTGTCGGATCCGCCAATGCAGAGATGGGAATTGCGTAGCGTGAATGAACGAGAAGAGAGAAAAACGGATCTAGAAGGGATTCGTTCACGCTATTGAAAGAGGTGAGGTCCTGGTACACGCTGTTTTCAAACTGACGGGTAGAATTATTTGCTGGGATTACATCATGCTTCCTGCCTTTTCTGGGGCGGGGGCGGTCATTCTCCCTAATGGCAAACTCGGGCCCGGATAGAGTTACCTCAATGTCGACCGCGGAGATGGATGCATTGCAACTCATTGCAGACACTGTCATTCCCGGAGACGTTGTGCTGTTAACAGATCCCCAGACGTAGAAGTAGGTGCTGCACGACCGCCTCGTGGAGTTTCCATTCCCATACCAAGCTACTCCAAATGTACCATCTTTCGTTCCATTCCCAAGAAAGAAGACGGCTGAAGAAGAAGTGTCAAAATTAGAAGAAGACCCGTAGTATTGGCAATATTCGCTGGTAACATTTACTCCGAGCCTTTCCCCGGCCGGCCACGGATATTCGTCGGCGTCTCCATCTCTGCGAGGGTCAAAGTATAGTAATTCTACCTCTATATCAGATTTGGGGTGCTGACGACATGAGAGGCCACTTTGTAAAGCAGGTACAATGGCGTGTGTTTCTAAGCCTGTCGTGTTCGACCAAGCCGATGCTTCGCTACTGTCCCAAACCAGTTCCGGTAGCGCAAACTCCTCGAAAGTGAATGACGCGTAAGATAGATTACTTTCCAGAATGAGGCTAGACACAATTCCAAAGTCATTCACACCAAATCCGGTGCCAGAGAGAACCCCGAATATAAAGTCGTAGTCCGAAGAATTTAACTCCGATGTGAAGGAGCCTGTCAATCTTAGTCTCCCAGGTATATTGAAGCTGAGTGTCTCGTAGAAAAGCGAACCGGAAGCAATAGCAAGAAAGGATGTCAGCAATGCAGCTACCGTTGCCAACGCACCGACATAGTTTTCTGTCCTTATCTGCTTATATAATGCTTGAGGTGTCGGTAATCCAAGGATGCCTAGATTGATTGACGACTCTATAGACGCTGGTCCAGGGTTCAACGCATAAAAGGGGGCAAGGATCCGACGCTCCGAGTCTGCAGATGAAAAGAAGGCGCCTATTAGGGTCAGGACGGCGGCAGGCAGAGATGTCCAGAGGTAGTGGAAATAACCATATGCTGGGACGTCCCCTATTCCTTGATGATCTATTGAATGCCGTAGCAAGAACTCTAAGGCGCCTACGATGCCGAGGAGGATGATACATATCGTGATCTGCAGGGTCGTCTGAAGAGTGAGAGGATAATATAACCTGGGTGCTAGGGAGTTAGGCTTCGACGTGAGCCGCTCGTCTTGAGGTAGGTCCTGCGCCACGGCTTCAGTCTCATGTTTTGGATTGTGTTCACACATCCCACGTCTCCAGATTAAGGTCTTCGAGCTACGGATACGTCCGCCATGATCTTGGAGCTCAATGAACTCAAATGACGGGGAAGTTCTGGGGCAACCGATGCTGAAATTGCAGCTATGCCCATGACGGTCCCAGGGTCCCCAGCTAACGATAGTTCAGCTGGAAGGATAACGAGCATCCAGACTAGCAGCAGAATCACTAAGATAGAAAGTGCTACCATTGATTGAGAAGCCAGCGCTTGTACTAGTAGACGATCGGACTGTATTTTAGTAGACCCGGTAGCAATAGAGTTTGTAGGCTGGAACAGAGTATCATGAACTAAAAATGTGACATGGGCCTTAAAATACTCTTGAAAGGCGGATGTAAGTAATGTTGAGTTGAAAAGGGACGATGGAGTTGGAAATGAGGTGTTATGCGATCCCAATATCGCAATTGAATAGTCGTCTAGGTCGGGGTCATTAGCGAATGAGGTTAATTCTTCGCTGGCGATATTTCCAATGACGTTAGTAAGAAGAGTGTTTCCCGTTAAACTCGCCAACTCGTACGCGTCGAACATGGCCTGTGCAAGATCCCAGCTTTGTAGGTGTTCCAGTTTTGCCGTTTGTGAATCTGCCGCGAATGATATGGTCCGTGTGTGGTTCCTGATCTGTGACACTTCATATTGGCTAATATTGTAGCTTGGCTGGCAAATGATTTGAGCGCTGTTAGATAGTGCCCAGTTCGAGCCGTCGCTATCACTTCGAGTGAAGTTCCCAAAAAAGAAGACGAGCCGCTTGTTACCAGTGTCTGCAGATGAGGATCCTACACATTGTCCTGGTAACAGGCGACCAGATACCTGTGAAGTAACATTCCTTGCTAAATCAGGTGCCTCGGTCGAAGTTGAAATGTTACAGCCATTGACGCTCAGATTTACGGTAAAATTTCCATTTTCGCCCATGCCATGCTGCGACAAGCTTCTGGATATCGATGAATCCCAGCTGAAGTGTTTCATTGACGCTACCTGGCAATCTGAGCCTATAGCAAAGCCGTCGACTATAGCGTTCATTTCCAATATCGGTTCAGGGGATGGCGATATGGATTGTAAAACAACCGTGTCCAGAATGTCATCGGGGTAGTCCAGGCCATAACGATTTAACCCGATGCTCGCGAACAGGGGCATCAAACCTGACCCGGAAAGTCGCGATACATCATCAACTATCTTGCTTCGAACTTCAACAGGCTTATTGATCTCCACTGGCGTCAATCTAATTAGGGACGGTGATATAACAAGAAGGACGGGCAACAAATGGGAAACGAGGGCACCAGTCGCAACGAGAAAGTCCCGGTTGCGAAAAGCCCGAAGCGGGACGATAAGGGGAAACATGGAAATATAATCAAGTAGCAGCCAATCGTTCGCTTCAACGCTGATTTTCGGGGCCCGTATCCATGGAGCAATGGTCTTGGCCTCGTGGTAAACATAGGCCCAAGCAGCAGCGAGAAGAGTAAATAATGCGGTTGGTCCATAGACGTATATTAGATAGAACCACTTGTTTGACGTGCCAGTTCCTAATCCCTGGTTTTTTGTTGATATAATGAAAATAACCTCAAGCGCAATGACGAGAACGCAAAAAAATGCACCAAATCCATAGATTACAGATCTTCTGAGAGCGAGCGGTCGCCACGGCTTCGGGAATTTTGGATCGAGGTGAGCGTTCTCTTGTGGCTGATGTAAATCGGGGAGAGGAATTTGAATTTGCCCAGTAATAGCTGGTGGGGGGGCCTCACGTGGCTGCCGTGTATTCGTAAGTAGTGCTCATTTCAGCTGTATCCCACTGAGATCGTGAACTTGCCTCGGGGTGACCCAACCAATTTCCGTTCTCAATATCAAGGAGAGATAGTGTCTCCCTGAAAGGCAAGTCTACATCAAGAGATGGTAATCTAGGCGGTACAGGCGTACCTGGGGTTGATGTATGGTCTTTTATAGCTGTAGACGGAGTGCTATTGGTACGTAGAAGCCGTATTCTTGAAAAGCTGAATCTTGAGGAGCGCCTGCGAGCGGATTGAGGCATTGAAAAAGTTAGGTATGTTGGTCTACGTGACCAGAAGCTATAATTAATGATTTATTCTAGGAATATGACATACATCACGGGTTGAGATTGAATGGATGGATGTTGTGACATATAGTTGGCTTTGGTGGGCAGAGCCAAAGGACTGCAAGAGATTGTATGGTCGAAGAATGGCGATGATAAGGTCTGAATGAGTTGGTAGAACTGTCTCTATAATTAAATAGAGTATTATAATGGGCGTTACAAGCAGGATTAGGGTATGGGCACAATGCCCGTTAGCCAATCCAGTTTAAATTACAGACATTGGTGTGCGCATCATTGGCCTAACTAAGAGCAGGAAGAATTAAATTCACAGAAATCGAGGCTTAGAGAATGCAGGTGATGCTACAGCCTGCAGAGTACCTAGGTAGGCTGAATAGGATCCCCCAACCCCTCCTATCCGTACGTAGGTATTAACCTACCGACATCAGCACGGGGCGGTGCTTCAGGGAACTAGCCAATAATTATTTACTTCGAATATTTTAGGTAAGAGTGGTGGCGGTATGCAGGGTTGTGGGTAAAGAGTGGCGGTAATTATTGGGTTGCTCGAAGAGCCAGAATACAACTCAACGTAGGCTATAAAATAATTCCTATAAATAATAGCTTCTAAACAGATAAGGAGCGTAGGATATCAACCTTGGCTATATCCCCCCTTTCATTTGCTAATTAAAGGTTCTGTAAACTTCCTAATATATCTATTCACTTAACAAGTTTTGCGCAGATTAGCTCGAATGTATATATTGGGGGTGCATAAGCCTCTACAAGGTTAGAATTACTAGTGGGAGGCATACTTAGGCCCTTGCACTTTAATCCCTTCTTTATTTAAACATGTTGTATAATAATGCGTGTGATATGGTCATGTCATCTTGTCCTACTTGCTACACGCGTCAAGAGGAATAAGTTCACAGGATTAAGAGAATAATCTATATAAAAGTAACGATTGATAGAATACAGTCTAGAACACTTTGCTCAAAAAAATACAGATCGCACTGGAAGACTTCACAACCGCGAGAACACGAATTACATGTCCAACCAAGCCCTAACTTGAACACCCACTGCATAATACGAGATAAAAATATAGCGAGCCTATGTAGTAGTTCTAAAGCCCATACCCGCCTAAAGATATCTTGAATGTCGAACAAATAGTACTAGGGTCCTTCTTCATTACTGCTAAGTGATATGTCCGGTCATCTATACAGCCCCTTCTTGTAGAGTGTAAAATGACTCATAATTTCTCTTTCTTCATTTGCCCATATAAGCAATACTAGCTAGCTACATGAGAAGCAGGTCATATGACTTTCATAACACGTAGCTAGAAGCATGATGCAAATAACTAGCTAGACAGATAAAACGTCACTCTTTCTTCTATTCTTCAAGCAACCAAAACCCGCCCTTCAAGTTCCCCCCTTTCCACATCTAACACAAGGGGACCGCCTCCAGGCCCGCTGGCATCGAGACTAAATGTAACACGGCTCCTGTCAGCAACGACACGCACCGTCTCACCGAGATTCCTCATGTCCGTCTCATGCTGGATGTCAGGCCCAGGACGCGGCGCCGGCCCTGCCCCTGACTCTGCGTTGTCGTCGGCTGCGCTAGAATTAGAACCCGACCGTACCTCGCGGATATCCACGCTTGGATACGGTAACCATCCCTCGCGCTGTGGAATTAGCAAGATGGGGATTTCCGCCTCGGTATCTAGCGAGCTGCTCCGCTCACGCTCCTCGTCGCTCTCTGGCGCAGGGATCACGAAGTGCCCTTTGCGTCGCCCACCGAGGAGCCATGTGTCAGGCAGCGCCGAGAGCTCGTAGCTAAATTCGAGATCAGTTTGCGACGAGGGTGGAGTCACTGTGTCCCACATCCGTGTCCATTTTAGATGCAGTGTGGCGGGAAGAAGCTGGTGGGTGCATACGGCTGGGGTAGTGGGATAAGGGGCGAGAGATGGTGATGTTGTTGGTTGTGGTAGGAGTTTGATGTCGGCTGTGTGGACTATGGCTACGGAAGGAATATCGACGGGGATTAGGATGGATGATGGTTCTGCTATTGTCGAGCCTTGAAAGATGAGCTTTGGGTTCTCTGCTTGCCAAGTTCGAAGGAATGATGCCAACGATCCGGCTAGGTCTACGCCGGCGTCATCTTTACCCAGGCCGTGGAATGCTTTTGAATACTCGACGCGAGAAAGGAATGATGTTGGGATGAACCCTAGGAGTGTGGCGCGTTCGAGTTCGAGTCCATTAAGATCAGTTCGCACTAGCGGTAACACTGACGATAAAAGCAGTCGGGACAGCGGGCGTAATGTGGTGCCTTCGAGTGTCTTGATGAGCGAACTTTCAACTAACGCTTCAATTTCGTCAAGTAGAACGCTGTAATGCAATTTGAGATACATAGTTTTGGGTGTCTTCGGGCCGTTCCTCATATTAGGCTTCCGTTTGATCTTATACAACAAGCTTGCTGGCTGTCGGGGGAAGATCATAACGGGATCGCTAGGCGAAACGCCGAAGGTAGATTCGAACATATCTGAGCCTAATAACTCGCTATTTAACAGACGTAGAGGACTAGAGCTTGCAGTTGACACGGTAAACCGAGAGAGGAGGGCATTGTGCTTGAAGACATCTTGAACGTTCACTCCGAGGGCGAGACTGGTATAGGCTGTAGGGGTCTTGGAAAAGAAGTAGCTTCCATGTTCGGTCTCATAGGAGACTTCTATGCGAAGAGAAATCTTGTGAGTGTCCTGCTCTAAGGTATACGGGAACCGGATTCTCGTCGTCGTCTTGTCAGGAATCGAATTAAAGCAGAACACACCGCCTTCTGGTGGACGAGAAAATTCAAGAGAAGAATCTAGGCATTTCGCCTCGCTGCTAAGGAGTCGTAGGCCTCCCGTCGCCGCTTTGACTCGAATTTCAGCCTTTTTCAGATTATTCCAGCCGGTGTCCAGTTCTAGGTCAACACTGTTGTTACGATCTAGCTGGATATATTTTGACGTGTAGAGGCGTACGTCAAGGGTATTAGTTCGGTGGTAAATGAACACCTGAGGTGATTTCACTAAAGCGCTTGTCCTATCCGAAGAATAACCAACGTCTCGCTCGAAATGTAGGCACAGTTTACCAGCTTTCAAGTCGATCTTATCAATCTCGTATGAGCCCGGTATCAAAGCCTGTAGCACTTTGTTAACAATGATGATGGCAAAGTAGAGAAGATTTTCCCGACTTACGTTACTTCTTAGTTCAAGCTTACTCTTACCCGGTTGGATGGTTATGTGGCCCTCTTGCTTGAACCATACTTCTTTGAAGGGCTTCAAGGATGCATTGACAATTCGTACGCTCACCGTATCAACGGTCAAGTCGTCCACCAACAAACTATTGAGCTTCAACTGAAGCGCTAGGCCATCTCGGCCTTCGTCGTAATCCAGAGTGCCGTCTATCTCAACAGAGGAAAAGAAATTGGATAGCGGGATCCGCATCTCGTTCGCGATGGACCTTGTCTCTAGGAGCAAGTCGTCTAAGAGTCCCTGGATTTCTTCAGTTTCGGGATACTCTCGCGCCTCAGCGTTGAAGGATGACTTTGCCTGACGCCGATCTTTCTCAGCGACAGCCGCCTTGGAGAGTAACTTCAGCAGCACTTTAACATATTCCTCTTTGCGCTGGAGCTGTTTCAGACATCTTGAGTACATGATCAGCATTGACAACTCTAAGAGGCTCCATCCGCTCTCTCCAAAAAAGGGAGTAGTCCTCCAAAAATAAGACGCCGCAGAGGGATAATCTTTAAGATGATACTTGAGTACAGCAAGATCGGCCATAGTGCTCTGGATAGAATGAGTATGGTTGGCGACTGTGTAATGGCGAAGAGCTTTGTCGGTCAGAATCTCGTACAGGCGGTAAAAGTCATCGCTATTATCCAGCGCGGTTTTCAACAGCTTATGATCTATGCCAGACATGGAAATGATGGGTTCTGCCGCCTGTTGCGCGGGAGTGAAGCCTTGGTCCTCAAGATCAACATCCACCATGTTGACCATGATAGACTGGCTAACCACTGGGGTATGGGCCCAACCATTGCTCCATCCACGCTTCTTGCCAGATGCTTCCAAGATGTTCCTAGATAAGGTATAGAGCTCTGCTCTCCTGGCTGCAAGATCCTCTAGACCGACCTTCAAGAATGACGAAGATGCAACTTCGTGATCAGACATGCTCTGTAGTCGTCCACTGGAGAAAACATTTGGACTCGGTGGTGGACGTGTTACACCAGCCCCTCCTGTCCTTATATGCAATGACGAGCTTCTAGCCGGATGCATCATTGTTTTGGGCTCAGGTATCGCAGTTTTGGGCTCATACGCGTCGGAAGGTCCAAGAGAAGAAGTGGGGATGGGTAGCGACTTGGTGGAGGTCTGGGCTAATATTTGCTGGGCTGTAGAAAAGGCAAACGATACCACCAGGTTATCGACTATCTCGCTAGTAATTGGATCGATAGGTGCGACGTCAACCGGAGCGTCCTCTTCGGTAGCTTTGGGAGTATCTGTATCTGACAAAGCGCTGAGCAGATCATTGCGCATGACTTGGGAGACGGAGGGAATGAAGTCGAGAGTTCTTCGACATATCTCAGCAAGCATTGACAGTTCTTCTTGCTCGTTTTCTTTATGCTTTGGAGGTGGTGCTCTGGGTGCTACGCCATGCAGGACCGATTCTTGTTGCTCTTTTAACTTAGCGAGCAGTTCTTCCCTCGTTGACCAGGCATTCCCCAGTCGAAGTAGTAGTGCTATCTGTCTTGCGAAGATATAACAACGGAAGTCGAATATAGAGACATTATTGGCGACGATGAGATCGCGATAGGGTTTCTTGTTGGCGCTAATGGGTATATCATCATATGAATCCCTTGGCTGAGTGCCGGCCGACTGCGATGGCCCTAGGTCCACGACTTCATCCTCTTCATAAGTCATTTCTACCATTGCCGCCCTCGCCTTCAGCGCCTGTTTCTTCAGGTCTTCGGTGTATGCCGGCAAGGCATTTGCAGCCGACCCCGACCTGCCTAGACTCTGGTCTTTGACGATCATATCCAGCCCAACGCTCAGCTCGTCATAACCCACCAGAGCATCCTCGACCAAGCCCACACTTTCAAAGCCCCGCGCAAGCCCCTCTTTCAGTATGAAAAAGGTGCAAAAATTCCAGCCGGGCAAACTTCTCTGAGCATCCTTCTCTTTGATGTCCTCCTCGTACTGGGTCACGCGCATGTCGAAGCTGGAGAGAATCAGGCTGCGGAACTTTGCTATCAGATCCGTCCAGGCGTTCTCGGTTTCCTGCTCTGTCTCGGAGTAGCCGCTGGGCACGGCTGGCACGACTCGTGGCAGGCTGTCGTAGGGGACGTCATTCACGCCTATCCGAATCTGCGACACATGGTCGACGGCGCTTTTGCTCGAGCTGTTGAAATCCGACCTCAGCTTCTCCAGGAGGGTGTTCGACCCCGGGCGCCATCTCGAAGCAGCGGACGACTTCTCTGAGCCGGAACCGACGTCGGATTTGCGCGGCTGGGTGGCGGCCACGGTGTTGGGGATAACGACGTGCACGATGAGCCATTCGAAGGCGTCGTGATTCTCGGCGGCGTTGGCTTTCTTCGATGTCGACGGCGGCGTGTTCGCCTTGATCCAGTCGCGGATCTCCTGCCTAACCTGGCCCTTGTAGGAATCGTTATCATCACAGCGCACTAGCAAGACCTTGAGATAGGGGGTCCGCCTCAAGCCGGGAATCTGGTGCCGCCTCGCGGGGATGCTGTTTCGGTTCGCAGGCTGGTCGACAGCCTCGTTTGACTGGGTCAGCGCAGCGGCAGCCCCGATCTGTGTCTGGAAGCCGTCGCTCTCAGAGCGGTTGCTGCGGTTGATGCGACGACGGGGGGTGGGGAGGCGAGGGGGGAGGCGAGGGGATTCTTGTCACCGGCGGCGACCAACTCGACGTGGAGGGTCTCGGATGGAGCGTAAGGGGCCGGCATGCGATTGCCAATGGAGATTGCGCAGCGGCAGCCGCGGCACCAGGCCGGGTGCTAGGAGCTTGAAGACATCGTGGGGGTCGAAATACTCGACTGTGATGACAGACGGGTAAGAACAAGGAGCCGGCCAGCTTGCTAGGACGGGGTAGACACGATACCTGTTACTTTGGAAGTTGAAAACGGCTGTTCCATGGTGAACAGCGGAAGGAAATGATCATGACTTCATGGCGCGCTGAAAGGGGTGAACGAGTGGCTGTCGTTATCAGGTAGGTAGGTAGGTAGATGGGAGATGGCAGCTTGAAGCTCTGCACTGTCTAGAGATGCAGCAACAAAGAATGCGACAGAGGTAGCCACTACCTAAGTACCCCTGAAGGTTAGTGGGGTTACCCACTCATAGCTTGGCACATGGACTCCACTGTAGCTTTGCGAGCTAAGCTATTGGGGCCCTAGCAACCCCCCGAAGCCCTCAACTTCCAACTCTCCCCTCGTGATAATAGGTCTGCGTAAACATGAGTTCTCATTAAGAATGACAAGGCCCAGCCACCTGGTGAGTGTGTGAAGCGGTTATAGGCCACCCAGCTTGATATATACTCCTACTACCAAGTTTTATTAATACTTTTTAATACAGGAAAAAACACTGTCAAAAATATCGCAACAGGTCTGCTTATCAACTGATTTTTATAGCTGTAATCCAATCATCTTTCGCAGTCAAGTTAGCAGAGAGGACAGTTGAGTTCTTGAAGTAGCAATTGGTCCCTACCGTCCCCCCTAGGACAGTTCCGAAGCTAACAGATCCGCACGAGTTGCCGAAGCCGTACGTCAAGGACTGCAAGTTATATCCAGAGCACGCCTGAAGGCAGTCTGCTAGCGAGTAGGCAATGGTGGCTCCGATGTCGACCAGCGTCACTTCGTGTCCGTCCTTGTCGACCCTGGGCCCGCCGCCTTTGGCGTCCGAAGAGCAGTGCACATTGAACAACTCTCCAAAAGAACTCTTTTGTGGCGTGGCCGAGAGCATGTCACAGTCGACGCTCAGATTGTAAATTTGCGTTCGGGGCACAGCTTGGTAGTTTATACGTAGGCCGTCGATAGTGGGTTCGGCCGGGTCCGAGCTAGAAGTTGCAGAGGAAAGGCCTCGTAATGTTGTTGTAAATGATACATCTGTGGTCGCTATGAAGGAACTTTGACATTGACTATTAACCCAACAAATGTAAGTATTTCAACCTCCCAGTAATTATTACTCGATTTATGTAGCCGTGGTTTGAACTAAACGCCGTAACTCACGTGAAATTTTCCAAGAACGAACTTCTCAAAACCTGGAGATCGCTCCTACAACTTGATAGCGAGGCCCCCAGTCCCCCTCCAAGCGCCGCTCCCACAACGATCGCCGCTCCTACAGCCACTACTGCAGCTACAAGAAGCCAACTCCTTCTCTTAGTACCTGTTGTTCCTATCGCCTCGTGTGACGGTATATCGCGACTCTTCAGTGGTGAAATCCTGGATGCAGCAGTCTCTAGGTTTCCTATGCCGTCTGATTGCAGCACCTGTAACTCCGGCTGGGGGGTGGCAAGCCTCTCCGGTTGATAAGACGCTGCCACTTCGAGGTCCGACACAGGAGGTACGACCTCCATTCTGCCTATATTCGTATTGTACTTGAATTTTAGTTCATTTGATCTTCCATGGTTGGGTTAGGAGCGCACGATCCGGCAAACTAGAAGAAAGATATTGATATCAGCGATTTTTTTTCAGGGCCACCGCGCGTGAGCAAAGGCGGCCACGATACTTCAATGAAACAAACTGCAAGTTTTTCAATGCCGCAATGGTTACAGCCCGTACATTCAAGGAGCGAGGTACATGGGTAAGTCAGAAAGTAAGTGTTGATTCTAGAATCAATAAATTCAGCTTGCTTCTGGGTGAGTGTTGTAGGAATGGGCGACATCAATGTGGTAGTAGGCATAAACATAATACGAGGCAACATACAACGAGACCTCTTCTCGTAGGCGCTGCTGTGTATATAGATATATTGTAGCACAGCATCGCATCATCGTTACTCTTCCGGGTACGCATGGTCACTGAGAGCCAATGGACACCCATTTGTGTTACTACTTGTATCGTACTACTTTGTAGATATGGCTGAGACAGGATTAAACACGCTAGCATCTCACGCCGACGCCACTAGCACATTCAAAGGTAGATTGTATGAAGTCCTGCCCAAAGTTGTTGAAGGCAACGCAGAAATGAATTGTGTAGGCTCGGTAATGACTGGATAGCTCAATCCCTTGCGGCGTTCAAGTGAAGGTGGAAATATACCTAGCCATAATACGCGCTCAATCTTAGCAAGTAACCTTTTTTTAGTAAACCAATCTATCTATCTGTGCTATCATCATACCGGTCAGCTTAATTTATTCAATACTGCCCCGAATGTCAGCAACTAGCCACAGAGCAGTTGTCAGGGGGTGGCTGGGCAGTGCGGCACAGCCACTGATAAAGGGTATTGCTGAAAAAAAGGGGGTTAAAGGGTGTGTTTTATTGTGCGAGATAGGCAACAGCTCCTAGTCTAGTGTAGATATATATATATCCTCTGCGGCAATGGCTTAGCCTAGGTTAGTTGCTTGGCTAGGGGCGGCGTCATCATCGACTGAACGTAAGTGGCTGGCCGCCTAGAGCACCAGTTCCAACTATCGCGTGACCCATTTCCACAACATATAACAATACAAACTCATTCGCCAACTAGACTGGGCGCCAACTTGCATAAATTGTGTTCTGTAGTAAAGATAAGGATTAAATTAGCATTAAAAAGAGCGTTATACAACCTCCCTCCCTGGTTAGCTGTTGGCATAGCGCTGAAATCGAGCAAGTTTACATATCTCTCCGGATCGTATCGTGGATCAAGTTGCAGAGAAGCATTTTGGGCCCTATTGTAAATTCGTCAAGTTGAGCTTTACAAGCGTGGTATACTTCATTGTTCTCTACGAAAGCCACCTTAGGTAGTCAGACTCGGAACAACGTTACTGCCCTATATTGTCGCTTACCTCGCGTACCGACAGTTCGCCGCGCTGTGGTAGGGAGAAGGCAAGAAAGACAAGCCGGAGGACAGATCAGAAGGCAGTGCGGGGGATAAACCCACCAGCAGTAAGTTAGGAAAAGTCGAAGAGAAGTCAGGCCTGCTGGAAATAATTCGAGCCGGAATCGAAGCGATCGAGAGAAATGAAGGCGAAGAAGCAAAGCTGCTCTATCTAGTTGTCGACCTAGGTATAGTTGACTAGGGTGATCTGACATCGCGCTTGACCGCGAGGTTGAAGAAGTGATCAAGCTCATCACGAGGAAGGGAAACGAGAGCGATGGCTCCGACTACGGCGTGTTAAAACATGGCGAGATTGACGGCGCCCTACTCCATAGTTCTTCCCGGGAAAGGCAAGTCACGCCCAGCTCGCGTGTTGGCGCGCGAGACCGCCGCGGTGGTGATCGGCGCCTCGCCAGCCGATATCGAGGCCAGTAGAGTCGGCAACACGAAGAAGGCCACCAAGGCGCTGTTCAACCTCGGGAAGAAGCTCGCGCCTAGCACAAATTTATCGACGAGGCAGATGGTCTCTCACGAAAACGTAAATCTGATGATAGAAGCTGAGAGAGGACTCAGGTTGCAGGATATGGACGGGCTGGGGAAGTCCAAGGACATGCCATTTGTGCTACTGTCCAGCAATTTCCTCAGTGAACTCGACCTTGCTGTGCTGGGAAGGGTGCTTATCCGGCTCCAAATAACCCTTCCTTCTCAGCAGCGAAGGAAAGCCATTTTCGACATCAACCTGATAGACGGGATCCTAGATCAGGATGTTGACACCAAGTACTTGGAGGAGAGGACTCCCGGCTATTCAGGCTCGGATATCCCGACCCTATGCGCCTAAACTGCCTCAGTATGTGACATCATCGTAACCCAAGGGGATGATTTCGGAAAAAGAATCCTAAATCGGGCGCACTTTACAACGAGCAGCCTTACGTCACAGGGGATTGCAGCGCTTTCGTCGCCAACGACATGGCAGTGTGTAATGGCATGGTTATGGACCGGTTCAAACACGGCGTCTCACGGCACAATCTTTACTGGGATACAGTCATCAGTCAGGCCACAAGCCACTATCCTAGCCTGTCGGCGTGGGAGGCCTTGCGCCGGCTGCGGCCGCACCGGCTCGACGGGGCCAATATCTCTCAGCGCTGGCTCTTCCACATCTTTGACGGCATGTTGGAGACGTCGTGGGTCGAGACACGGGAGAGCTACCTTGGGCTCGCGCCCAGTGGCACGTCGTCTGCATCTTGCGTGGATGCGACGTACCCATGCCGCTTCGCCCAAGGCGGAAAGAGGGGAATAGGGATGGGGAAGACGACGAGAAAGAAGCTAAGATATACCAAGTCGTGGGCGAATCCGTGATTTCTGGGCTGGAGGACTCCAGCTGTTTACTCAGTCCGCTTCCTCACCCGTGGGTGTTACGGGTCGCTCTCGGCGGCGCAGGTCGGGACGTAGCTTGGAATGAGGACACCAAGACGGGTGAAATAACGGACAAGGACCCACGACTTGCCGCACGCTCCGCACCACCAGGGGATGGAGAGTGGGTGTGGGTGTGAGGACGAGACTGCACGACTCGTGAGCGGCGGCAGCGGTGGCGATGATGACTCCCCCTTTACTAGCCAAAGATTTGGGCCCTAGACCACGAGACAGGTGGTCGGGTATGATTCTCGCTTAGAGCCGGCACAGAGTGCGATTGAAGACGCTCACGCCTGTATAACCAGTATGCGCGACAGACGCACTCAACATCTTGCTGCCATATCCGTCCATTCCCGTTTTTTCGCTGGGGTAGGTATGTGCGAATGGCGAATTTCGGCTCCCGTCCTCGCTGGATTATGAGCGAATAGCGAAACTCGGCGGTGATGACGCTGCGCGCGAGTGAACTGCCATGCGGTAATTTATTGTACGGATGTCTGACGTCCTGAGCGCGACACTGAAGCTATATAACTATCTCATGCGCTTTAAACTAACGCAGTTATCGAGACTAGTATCGAGAGCAGTGTGAAGATACAAAGGGACGCGACTGTTATCAGATGCCTCTGAATTATGCTCATCAATATACCTTCCTAAAAAGATAAATGCTTGCATGAGGGAGACTCTGGGTCTTCATATTATACCCACTCTTAATAACATTGTGGTTTATGCATAAGCCTTCCCTCATTTTTAGCAATTGTTCTTTTTCAAATCAGTGTAGAAGTGCATGCCTGAATCGTGAGGCAGGGCCTGATACAATCTGACCGGGGTTGCGAGACCAATATTGTATTGGGGATCCCGATTATGTAGCGATGGGTGTGGGCTCCGGTTTGTACGGCAGTTGACCGGGCCTATACTCAACTACCTAGTTAACCCAGAATTTTACACATGCTGGCAGGGGATATCAAGATATTTAGTCACTTGTATGCTTCAAAATTGAATAAAACGTAGCGCGTATTACGGTTCGCTACCTACTAGGTTAGAGACTGGGGGGTTACGGGCGCCGGTCATTGGCCCGGCTATATACGAAGTAGATAGGGCTTCTCTTTTGGTGCAATAGGAATAAGTTAGTACTGCAACAACCCTTGGTATAAACCATAACAATAAAATAAAAAGCTGCACAAGCCATCATCCTCGCAACAGGACGCATTAACTAAGTAGTTGTTACACGCACGAATGCCGAGGGTCTGAGACACCCAATGTCATGTATATAATCATATGAGCGGCAGGCTGCCGATCAGATCGTCCTTTTTCAATCCCGAGAACTAGTTGATCTTCTAAGACAGACAGCGTGGGATCGTCGAACCCGGCGATTTGGGTCAGGCTATTCAGGTATAGAGACTGCAGATCGCCCGCCCAGTGGAAGAGGAGCCAGAGATCCATGTGGCCCTTGGCTGCATAGAAGATTATTTACAATACGGCTAAGCTTCCAAGCCCTTGTTATAGTAGTGACGGAATCAAGTACACCTCGTAAGCAAGCAGATATGTCGCTTCGGAGGTTGATATGAGATTAATAGTGGCTTAATTACACATCTTTTCGAACACATTCTCGCGAATCTAACAACACCACGCGAGAGAGCGAGGACGACCTCGCATTTTAATGGTATACTATACTACATTCGAGTTAAAAGATATAATGCATAGGTAGGTACCCGTGTGGACGCTAGTTCTGCCATGTGTGCTGCAGGAACTGAAGCTGACCGAACTCCAGCCCCTGCAACCTATGCGGCAAAGCTATAATAGAGTCCGCACGGGTATAGTAAGCTAGGCCCTGAAATATAGAGGTGTGCTGTTATGTAGTTGATCGATCAAGTGGCAAGGTGCCTAATAGAGAAGGTGTCAGCATTTTCCTGGCCAATCATGATACTACCCGTGTTACGCATCACCTTATTCGAATTCACTAGGGCTTACCAACAATTTATAGTATGCGGCGTAGCACGGGGCAGGACCGGGGATGGAATCGAGAGCATGTATCATAATTTTAGTGTACCTCTTAACCTCCTCTACGGCTCTGCCTTTGTTTTCGACATACGGGAGATGCCGTAGCTCCGCTGACGTCCCGAATCTGGCGTCATGTACCATATAGTTACGAAGTATGTCTAATAGGCATGATTCGTGAGGCTCAGGATCACACGGTAGACCAGGGCTAATGCCACACGATCCAAAGCCAGTACTATATATATACTCGTGTAGCAGATGTTGCTCGCTTAGTTGGGACATCTCTTCTTGGTTCACGATAATAAGTCGATACTGGAATTGCTAGCAGCTAGAACTATGGCACTTAACGCGGGCCCTGGGCCGCGGGGGGACAGCGAATGACTCCTGTTGGCTAACACCCTTGCTGGTTAGGTTCGGTTGTTGATGCTGAAGATTTGGCATCATCTTTAACATGAACTCATCTGGATAATTATATAAACTCTTCACCTTATCTTGTGAAAGGTCTTTATAGGTCTTTTAACTTTACTACTCCTACCTGTCTTGTATCATCCTATTACCTGAGTAGCTGAAAAATACTGTACCAACAACCAACATGTATATCACTAAATCTGTCTTTTGTATAGCCTCTTTGGCGGGAATTGCTCTGTCTCAGAAATCCGACGCTGAATTCTGTTCTGCGCAACAGGTTTCCTTCTTCTCCTGGGCCGCTGCAGGTCCTACAACACCCGCTGCGGTACTATCCTTTCTCGCTACGCAGACAAATTCTAAAGCGCCTTTGGCTACTTTCGATCCCAAAGGTCACCAAGATGAGATTTGCTCCATCTTGGACGAACTGCCTGCCTCGCTGGTACCCGAATTCGTGACCTACATCGTATCAGTTCTCAGCTTCGGCAATGCCCACAGCACTGTCTTGCTTAACCTCGCCACGAACTGCGTCCCCGAAGAGAAGGTCGCGAGCGTGACCAGTTACATCTACGCCATGCTCACCCCTACGGGCAACCCCTGCCAGGTCACGCCTACCCCCGGCGGCGCGGCCAACGGCACTTACCCAACCTCGCCCGCCCCGACGGCTACGACCTCCTTTTCTAGCCCCGGCAATACTACCTATCCCACCTCGATCGTCACGGGCGCTGCTGCCAGGCCCACCGGTGTCTTGTTGGGCGCGGTCGCCATGGGCGGTGTTCTCGGTGCTGCAGCCCTGCTTTGAGCAGTTTCGACTGCCTACGGTTGTTTTAAATTGAGAAAGCGATCGGTTTCAAACTTTGTACTTATGCTTTTATATTTATTTAATTCGAAGGCGTCCAGTTATAAGCTCTATCTGATCCAATACCCTCTGTTTATCCTGCGTCTTAAATCGTCTTTGGATATCGATTGCATAGTTTTCCTGTAAAAAACGGCGGGGTTTAACAATCGGTTAAATTAAAGATTGTGCAAATCATAAAATAGCAAGTACATTTTCAACACGGACAACAGATATCCTCTTGCAACAAACTATAATAAATAGAAATGCCATCTATAGAGATTCTTCTTAAAGTCGTCATTTATTTCGTGAGCTCAAAAGCATAGCTAAGGCGAGCCATATGGACAGACGAGCCCTATAACTCAGCTAGCGTAATTGCAGGATAAAAGAGGAAACAAGTGCTAGAATAATTATTTCATCTGCATTTCCATAACATACATGGGCCATCACTCCTAGAGACTAATCACATTATTGGTATCCATTATACCAAACGGGGGCATATGACTAACTGAAGTCTTGTGTCATAATTCATGATCCTGGGGGATTAATTAATTCAGGACACTCAATTAGAGATCGTCAGCCCGCCTATAAGGTCTTCGGGGAGAATATGATCGATTAGTGACATTGCCTACTCTTTCACCAGCCGTGTGACCGGCTCTACACCAAGGAGTAAAATCGATGATGGCAGTTCATTCCGGTCGCACGACATGATCCGTCACAGAACGCCCCGGAATAACGCCCGGAAACCAGGGATATGTCAAGTTATGCGAATATAGGCAGAATAAGGGCGACTAGCCGGTGGATGGCTTCTGTAACCATGTTCATACTGTGACGGTCACAGCGATGATGCTGGCTATCGCTGCCTACTAAGTCCCTACTTTAGTTGTGTACTACAAGGCAGCGCCTGTCTTAGTTGCTAGGTACCTACATTAGGCATGCAATAATTACGACCAATACTGGCCGACGGAAACCATGCCTTTCCCTCTTCCTTTTTATGCTGTGATACCCACCAGATAGCAGCTTAGTACGGCACGGGACAAAGATCGTCAGCCACTCCCCGCTCTCAATTAAATCACGCTAAATCCACGGCATTCCCATCGACGTCTATAACTTTCATCACTACAACACGTTAATGATGGATCTACTCAAAGTACCCAAACAACTTCCCTCACCGACGCACGAAGTGATCGTTGTGCTTGAAGAAGTGCACCTGGCCGTGGATCACGTTGACACAACCCCACGGTCTCACGAGATCATTTCATATCATCGAATTTCAAAGGCAAGTGAGATACGTTGCTGTATACAATACGCTAGCATCATTATTGCGACCCAATCTCTCATTACGGCTGAAAGCTTAGGTGAAGCGCCGTATCTGTATGTTCGCATCCGCCTAGTCAGACTGGCACAAACCAACCCCGCGACTCTGCTGACCTTCAAGGAAATGTATCATTACCCCGACTTCTGGCACCAACCACATTGATCTGGAGGAATGCAGGCGCCGAGGCATCAGGGTAGCAAAATGCCTTGGATCAACATCTGCTGCCGTCGCCGAACATGCGCTCAGTCTCGTGAGTCCTCACCATCAGTGGTAAACTACTGCTAACTCGGATCAAGTACTTCGCAGCAAGGCGCAAGACCGTCATGCTTCATAATGAAATTCGAACTGTAGATGAAAGGGGCGAAAACTCGTGGAAACGCCAACACAGTATTGCATTGAAAATGCAAACGGCAAACGAACACCCACCGTGTTCTGTCGAGGAAGAGGTTGTAGGCATCATCGGCCATGGTCACATTGGTGAGTGGTGTCAAACAGAGGAATGTGTTGGAAGTTAGTTACTGATGCTTTTACGCTAGGTAAACGGCTTGAGGCCTTTTGCAAAGCCCTCGGTATGAGGGTGCTAATAGCTGATAGGAACAGTGGCACCCCTGTTAGGAATACAACTGAGGAAGTCACGGAACGAACGTCATTTGACCAAGTTATCAAGACGGCGACTGTGCTGTTCATCTCTTGCATATCTAATGGGGATACGCGAAATATGATCGGCACAGCTGAGCTGAGTGCTATGCGACCCGAGGCAATCATCGTCAATGTTTCAAGGGGAAACGTCGTAAACACTGAGGAGGTCATAAAGGCCTTGGGCGAACAACGCATATCAGGTGCCGCTACGGATGTTTTCGACCGCGAGCCAGCTAGCACGGAAGAAGACAGCGCATTTCTAGCCGAAAGTACGAAGGATCTAAACCTGACCTTCTCACCCCACGTGGCCTATTTCTCTACAAAGACTGTACTTACTATGAAAGCAATGGTCAGGGAACAAATCAAGAACTTCATTGATGGGGACTTTAGGAAGTTTGAGGTTTAGCTGCAACCAACAATTAGATGTCTGACGGGTTAGCACGGCCAAGCTATACGAGCAGATCCCAATGAGAACCGTGAGCATTGCGTTGACTGGCCTTCGCGCGTTGAGCTAATATGCTTCGGGGGTCGATGGGTTACCTCAGGTTTGCGACGAGTTGAAGTGTATCCCTCACGAACTGAACTCACTCGTCGTGCTGCTCGCCTGGGAATGTTAGCATTGTGAAATATAAAATTCTGTGAGACACATACTGTATATGCAGGTAACCAATGGGAATAACATCGGTAAATCTTGGGCCGACACTGCAGGCTGGTCCAGGCTGGTCGGCAGTACGTTGCTGCATGAAGAGGCCACCCGCGTGGCGCAGCAGTTCACCCGAAGCCTTCGCCACGAAATCCCACCTAATTACGACGTAGCAAAGGGCTCAGGCCGTAGACCTTGAGATTGGTATATGTGCACTCTAATTCGAATCTCTTGGGTAATTTGGGAGCTTCTTCTATGGTCATCGAATCTGGCAAAGCGCTTACACCCTAATTCGATTTCTTTTTTCATTTATATCCGATCGCCTGCGGTAACCATCTGAGCGATGTGTTACCAGGTAGTAGAAGTATATGCTGTTTGCAGATGTTTATACTATCAGCATGCCGTCGATAGATGTGCCCGCTATGGGCGCCCGGGTCATGAAATCTCGAAGAGAACGATACCAGTAGCTACTCATGCTCTACACACCGCCAAGAAAAGAGTCCTAGGAGATCCAGAGCCCAAACCAGTGCTTTATTAAAGCCAAAACGTCCTAAACTCAAACCCAACAAAATCGCAGAACAAGTAGAAAAGACTGTTCCTGCTCCGAAAAAAGACACTAGTTCGGAAAATATAGTATATTACGGCTTCAACTCACCAACCTCCGCCTCCGATCCTGAAAAGAGTTTGCAGTCAAGTCGGGAACAGCGTGCCAAGGCCAATGCGCTGCGCATAAATCACGTCGAAACAAGGGAGAAAACATGGGAGACGAAGGAAGCTCTTGCTCGCAACTCCGACTCTGATGATTCCATTGATAGTAGAAGTACCATATCCCAAGCATCGACTGCGACTACTGTGGATGAGAATGCTCTCGAGGCTTTCTTTCGCAGACTCTTGGGACATCCCGGTCTTTGCAGTCTCTGGCCACAGATCATAGCGGGACAGTCATCTCGAGGCGATGCCAGACAGACGATCGATAGGTTTCTACGGCGTTTTGCAGAAGATCTTGAATGTTTAGCTACCAAATCTATCGAAAACGAAGAGTCACATCGAATCGTCCTCTCGGCTAGTAAATTTGTTAGAGGACACCGAGCTGAGATCGCTCTGAGGATATGCCAGGCGCATGAAACCCGGCACATATCGCCATATGCGGAAACTGATACTGAAGATACCAGAATATTTGCACTTGAAGATACGCCAGATACCGACGGTGACCAGTTCATGTTCTCAGTCGCCGAGGAGTTTATCTTTGGGACGGAGCCGATTGTACATCTAGAGGCGAACATTTCTGCTTTCATCCGACAACGACAACAGAAAAGGTTCTCGCGAGTTACGACTAATCTGCGCTCATTTACATCCGTAGCGCTGCAATTCTTCTCTCGAACGGCCGTACCAGCTGGGAAGACACGAGTGAGCTGGACATGTGTAAGGACTCTTATTTCCCTTTCGCCTCTTAAACAAGCCTAACACAAGACTGGACAATCAGATTTGTGGGTGTCAGATCATCGATGATTATGAAAGCAAATATGAAGGAGCGGTCGAAGCCTTTGAGTATCGCCTCAAGCAGTATAATCAGCCTATGCAGCCTATTCAACAAGATAGCGATACGAGTCGAAATAACGTCGTTGCACAACACTCGTGGAAAGGGGCTATCCCCACTACCGCACAGCGGTTCCATAAGTGGTTAACAAAAGCGAAGTCACCCGGTCTTCCAAGTCATCAGCAGGACAACAACCTTCCCTCAACACAGCTAGGGAGCTGCGTAAAATCTGCGGGAACTGCTCAAGCTCACCACAGCTTCATACTTTTGTGCGTGCCATACCTTCGCTGGGGGCTCCGACTTCACAACACCGAGGTATGCAGGATCAACTCCGATCGGCAATTTTTCGAACTTCTTCGACAGCGTTACTTTGGTCAACGTCGCGGAATTGCGCGACAAGCGCTTCGGATATTCACAAAAGTACGGGCGCTGCAATTCGTTAAGGTGAGTACCAAAAAATCATCAACGACAAAGATAACCCTCCCATTTTGATTATCCTAACCTTATCATACCCCATGATCAGTTCGAAGTCTTCCGCAACGAACTAGTAGACGTACGCGTCTGCCCATCGATGCCGACAGCGAGTAACGACTACGCATATGACCCAATGCCGCCGGACGCCATCCCGCCCATTGGACCAAACCTACTGATGCATCTCTTCGAGAACCCAGACCATGCAGACGTGACCTTATTCTTATACAACCGGTTCCCGAAGAAACTAAGAGCGCAACTTGAAGCTTGTCCTATAAAGGGAAGCTCCATCGGCTGGGGGGTTGAATTCGTGGAGGGTGTAGACTGGTATGCGGTGTTTGTGTCGGGATGTCTTGGCTTCTTCTTTTGCTTGCTCTTTGCGGTGGCTTGGGCGGCTGCGAGAGGAGATGTCCAAGGGGGCTTTGGCATCGCGAGCTTCTTGCTGACTTTCTTCGTTTTCTGTGGTGGGACTTTGCATTATATGATCTAAACGAGCTTAGCATGAAAGTTCAGAAGTACGTAAAACTGTCAATAGCGGTATCTGTTATATAAATAGCCTCGTGAGACGCGGTTTTATAGACGACTTGTTCTCACACAACACAACAAGTATAAAAGAAGGTAAAAGTTGATCCGGAAATGCCATTTGAGCACAACTGACATTCATTTTCTCTAGAAATATCACCAATACTCCTGAACACTGTTTGCAAATAATATTATACATTGAGTTAGGCCGGGTGATCTGCTTGCCACTTTGTACCCTAATGATGAAGATAGGCTGACCGTAATTACGCATCTAATTATGATATCAGTCACTTTTATGAACAGAGTATTCCTTGACCAAACAGAACTCAATGGTATTAAGATTAAAATAAAAAATCAATCGCAATATTCAGGAGTGTGTAACAAGTTTGTTACGTGAAGCGAGTACGCTATATGCCCGTATTAAGTGGCTAACCCTAGTACAGGGTTATAATACAAGTCGCATTGACGCGTTCGGCGAGAACGTTATCAACATGCGTATCAACACAGCCGAGGTATTAGAACGATTGGCCATCAGTGTTTATGTTTCAGCCGGTGGCAAGATACATGCAGGCAGCAAAAGGTTACATGTCTCGGAGCTGATACCCAACCATCCCTTTCTAGAGCGGGTGACTCACGCAAATCGTAGCCATTCTGGGGAAATGGCATATCATTAATCGTTGTGTCCAACTCTAGGTCTAATTCTTGTGGCATAGTCATGCGATTGGTTTGTGGCTTGTGCTTGAGGTACTGTGATGGTGTCAAGAGGCACTCGAGCAGTACACCTACATTCTATTAGCTTGATTGGAACAGCTGCGGCCTCTACGTGACCTGGCGTGACGATATTTGTTCGTGTGGTATGTGTTTGCTTGCTGTAAGGGGGTACTGTGACCAACATAGTTCCCTTATCAAAGTGCATACGTGGCCTATAGTGACGTTTCTGGTGGAACATGATACTTGAGCCCTGCATCCAACTGTGGACTACTCATCATGTAGTATTGAACTCTTACCCTACACATCTACCCACCAGTAACCTACTGGCCACCCAATCTCACTCCGGAGACCAACCCCTATGACAGGTATCCATGGCCGGAACTCAAAGTCTGTTTATTATGTGATACAATGATTAAAATATCTGGGAGTTATTTCGAGGGGATCACTGGCTGGCTGGCGGGCAATTCTGCGTACAACTTCGTAATATCAGCCAACAAGTGTCACGGGCACTGGATAAGCACACAAAATATTAGGTACCACTCCTTTGCATACTGTCATTCTCACCAGGGCCTCGATTACACATCAGATAATTACAAATAGAAAGCTTGAGGGACTATGGCCATCAGTGAGGGGGATATGATCTATTACAGGGACAAACAAATTCACAAGAAGGGGCTTTTTTTTTACGTAAACGCAACATGTCCACAAGATACAGCCATCGGGCCGAGAAATGTGATTAGAGATGACGTATATATAATCTGCAAGGGAGTAAATAATCTAGGACTCAGAAGACATCATTTTGTATGACTCTAGGATATGAAAGCCCCTCTGTACGTTGTAAGTATCACGGTTCACACAACGACTAGGACAGCCTATATCCTTTTATAGCTCCACAGAGATCACGATGGCTATAATTCTGACCAGTAAAACAGTGTAAAAGGAGCGCAACAGTCAAGGTACTTCAAAAGAATGTCGTCATATGTTTGCTTCCACCTCACGAAGGGTGTATAAAGGCTCATCTTTCCTCTCTTTCCTTCTCTTCGGCACAGTCCTTAACTCACCACCATCATACACCTACCCTGAGCACCATATAACTCCACCGCTTCTCACAAATCCTCCTCGAAAGCACCAAGTCTCATCAGCTGCAAAGTCATATTACAGCTTTAAATCCATCGGCCCTTCGCTGAAACTACTCGTCAGTCATCCTTTCATCTCTCAAGGTATAGCCCCATGCTAAATGCGCCTGTAGGCCATGGCCGCCAGCGAACGACAAGAGGTTCTAAACCATTGCGAGTTTGAAGACAGAGGCCTTCGAAGCGAATTCGGTACACCAGTCCTTGTCAGGGTGAAGGATTGTAAACAAAAGGATTGCAAGACGTCCGACTCCTACCCCCGAAGGGGCTGAAACCGGGGCTTGGAATCGACTCTATCCGGAGTGAGACGATATGCTATGACTTCGGAGGCCCGTCGACTCCTCCCTTCGCATCCCATCCGACCTTGGTGGCTGACCTCACTGTAGTGAGGATGGAATAGGGGTAGTTTACTATACGGACGGTTGACGTTCAAGGATTCACGAATAGCCTCATGCTCACATAAGCATTTAGTTAGAAGTCACCCCTTGAATTGAGTTCCGTTCCTTGATAACCTTGAATTCCTGTGTTCTATTGGTTACTTACTTGCCAAGCTCGGGGTGCACTGAAGTGAAGGAGCCTAACTTAACTACATAACTCTCTACCCATGGCATCAATGATTTTTGGAGATAGGCGATAAGAATATATCACGAAAGCCGGGTAATAGCCCAGGTTTGTCTAAGCTTGTCAGACCAGTGCTTGCATCCGTGCCTACGCTTAGATAGTATGAAGGCACCTATCTTGACTTACCATACTCGCGATGACAATGATTATAGGAGTTAGCTTGTCAATCACCGCTTTTCCAATTGAACTGTTTATTTGATGTGGAGGTGTAGATTATTGTTCACCTTTTTGTTGGATGTACAAATTGCCTCCATCGAATCATGCCATCACAACGCATCATGGTGGTACAACGAGCGCCCCTACCACCCACAGGTTAAAAGGAGCCAGAAGAAAGAGGCGCCCCAGAGACAGAATACACACACGATTTGGACCCGACTTTCTGTAATTGACTTAAATCTAACAGTTTTACTTATCTCTTTAGTTTGGTAAAGGTTGAAATGGGTCATTCGCTTGTGCGAGTCACCCGCTTGTCATGTACGTTACTCATTTATACTTTAAATGGCATTATCAAGATCGCACCTTATATTACACGCAGCTAGCTAAATAGCCGATGCTATATTATTAGGATGATAGTGCAGCATGAAAATAGCACTTAATATTGCCTGGGGATGTAGGTAGGTAGGTAGGTAGGTAGTAGATTTATCGTTGGGGGGACGAACTAGTCCTTTTTATACTAGTTTTATTAGCCTTTTTATAGGCTAGCGACGTAGAAGGCTATTTTTTTTATTTTATATAGTAGTTTATATTTATCCGATATTTTTTTTTATTTAAACTTATAAATATACGTAATAGTTAAACTATATTTGTTAGCCCCGCTTTTTAGGCTTATGTTTAGCATAGTATATTTGTTTAGTTAGCTTTTTACAAAGGCTGCTAGCTATTTAAAAAAGTAAATGTTTATTATTAGTACTAATTAATTTAGCTAGAGCTAAAAAGTTTTATTAGTTGTTTAAAACAATAATTATTTGCTTTGTAGCAGTTATTAAAAAGGCGTACTTTTTTATTATTATATTACGCTTTTTTTGTTTATATAATAAAAGCTGTTATTTAGCCTCTTAATATTGTTTAGTTATAACAGTTAATCGTTTAAAATATATTAAAATAAATGTGACAGCAGGCACACGAATGAAGGCAAGGCTCCAACAATAGTGCTATATTGTGTACGAAAATCTACAGATAGAGAGGAAAGGAAAAAAGCTATCTAGGAGCGCGGGGCGCGGGGCAATATTAGGTAGGTGTGTGTGTGTGCGTGCAGGTGGGGCCAGGTCAGGTGACCTGCAGTGGCAGTGAATGCAGGCAAGGTCAGGTGACCTGCAGTGGTCAGTAGGTTGGATCTGTGTCAGTACGTAACTATAAATCGATACCTATATTTATTTTATATATAATATACTATAG